>JAAAKG020205956.1:0-23046 GCA_010014905.2 Druon quercuslanigerum | reverse complement strand
TGAATTAGCACCGGCCTATCTGCTGAAATTGGAACACCCCTTAAAATGGCCTGACGCATTATTTAAGTAAAAAAAAAAATGTTTGTAAAACTTGACATGTGTTTTTTGTACTATTTTCAACCAACACCTTACCAACCAACGAAAGCAAGGACGTGTGCATTTTGATTTTATAAAGTTTCATGCTCAAAAACTTCTTACCTCAGACCAAAACCTTGATGAATTTTATTTTATTATCATTTTTAAATAAGCGAACTATTAATTTATGTTTAATTTAATTTGGGCTTAATAGAAATAAGAAACTTGAAATCATTTTTCAACCAATATCAAATTTTTTTTAAACTGTCAATTTCTCGAAATTATTTGCCATTTTTTTAGATCGTCATCTAAATTTTAAACGGAATTTATTTTATGGAGAAAAAATAAAATAAACAATTAATCGAATTTAGAGTTTCACGAGTTTTTTAATATTTATGTAGAAAAGGCTAAGAAAATATAATCAGGCAATTTTAAAAACCTATAATTTTATATTTTACTATATTTTCTCAAGTCTTGATTACCAAAATATTAAATAAACACGTGAAACTCTAAATTCCATCATTTTTTTAATTTTGCTTTTTTCCAAAGCGATCGGTTGTACAAAAGAAAAAAGTCAAGATAAAAAGTATAATTTTTCTTAATCGAAAACTTTTGTATACAATTTTTCTCAATACCATTCCAAATTTTTTTCCCTTTATGACTTTAATGTTGGCTTTAATGTTGACCAACATAAAAATGTTCCATTTGCTTTCCCAGAAACAAAATAATTTTAAAAATTGGTTTCAAAACCTATTTATGAGTGTGCTTGGTAAAAATCGTGTGAAAAGTGCAAAAATGTCTTTTCTATGGAAGTGGATTCCCTAAAAAGGTTTGATATCCAAAATGGGATAAAATCTCATGTTTTGTGGTTTTTGGTCATTATTTTATTTTCTTCTTTTTGAAGAGGAAAACAAGGGTATAAGTGGACAATTTGTTTAGGTCGAGTACTGTCTTCCGGCTAAATATGCCGGATTTTAGTTTTCTCTTCCGGCATACTTTTATATCAAGAAATTCTGAAGGATGCCAAAGAATACAAGGTTATTGCCATCAGGCATAAAAATGTATCTCTGGCAAAATATGCCGGAATAGAAGAGTAAAGGTTCGGTACCAATTTCGCCATTTCTCCAGCAGAGAAAAATATACCAAATTTCAATTTTCTCTTCTGGCATAATTTATTGCCAACGTAATTGAATTAATTCTAAACAAGTCGAAAGAATTCAAGGTCAGTTCACCTCTGGCAAGGTATGCTCGAATAGAATATGTAAGGCCACGTAATCATCTTGTCGAATGAGAATAATATGCCGGAAGAGAATATGAAAATTGGGCGAAATATGCCGGAAGAGAATACACGTTTTTTTATAAGAGTGATTGACTCACCTCCCTGGTCATCGAGTGCGACCAGAGTACGAATTCCGGCCTCCTTGCTCTACAGAAATGAGGCAGCACAACACACACAACCACCACCAGTGTTAAAGAGTTCGTATGCAGTATAGTAAGTAGTAATATTAGTAGGTAATTAGTATGATCGTAGAAAAAAGTACACGATGCTCTTTTAAAAAGGTAGCACACGAAACTCACTTTCCATTATTATCTGCATATTCCATTCTTTACTAATCTCATTTTTACCACTTCTTTTTTTTTCTTTTCTCACAAACTCCTATTTAAATTCTCTTACTAATCTTGTGCTTTGCAGATTTTCAATTTTATCATCCCAAATCTCAAAAAGAAATATATCAATTTTACATTTCCAAATTTATTATTAATTCCTTATTAATTATATTCAAATTTAATTAATTAGAAAATAAATTGATTTAAAACTACTTAAATGAAATTAAATGTATAATTAGAATTCGTTTTTTCCCCATTTTATAATTCACATCATTTCCTCCCTACGATGAAATCCAATCGCACAGCTATTACTTCAAGTCAAAAATAATATAATTTTAAATAATTCAAAATCAAATTATTTCTGAATTGCGGGAATCATTCTCCAAATAAATTTCATTGTAGGGATAAAATTTTGTCAATTAAAAAATATATATCTTAAATTAATGATTAAATGTCAATTAATCATTTGAATTTCAAACAAATTTAATTTAAAATTGGTTGAAATTAAAAATAAAATGAATTAAATTATTTGATCAATTAATGTGACGTTCAATCAAAGAACGATTACTCCAATTTAAACAGCTTTTCTACGTAGAAAGAAACATGAAATTTGGAAAAACAATCTAGAATAGAATAATTATTTAAGAGATTAAAAGATTTCTAGACTTTCAGATCTAGATTAAACACCAGCAATAGCAACATCGATTAAGTAGTTTAAAAAATTTTGAATTTGAATTTAATATTTCATTCAATTTAAATCATTTAGATTGAAATTAAATGTAAATTATATTTAAATCAATTTATAATTTTTTGTCAAATTTGAGGAAGGAGATGCGCATACTTCCTTTTTGTCGACGTTTGAAGTATTCGTTTTACAATTATTATAAAACCTGAAGGATCGACGGTTACGTCACTCCCGCTTGTTTTTATTTAAGAAGAACATTGCGTATCATTAATTGAAGAGCAATATAAGTTAATCAGAAAATTGATTTGAAGATTTTCATTCCAAGAATTTTTCAATACAAACAATAATGTTGAGGGAAATAAAAAAGATGATTTTTTTTTCTCGAGTTTTCCGAGCAATTTTATCAGAATTGTTCAGAATTTTTGTTTTATCCGGACCAAATTTTAAATATTTGTCTATTAGATGAAATTATGGAAAACCTGTTTTTTCAAATTAAGAAAAACAAATTTTCTTCAAAGTTATAAATATTCAAACTATTTTCGTACTATTTTAAGATCCATTGCAAAATTTGACAAGGTTTTTAAATTAACAAAACAGAGTCGTGTTCTTATAAATTAAAGAACCTATTTTCACAAAAAACCCCACCTTTTTATTTAGTGACATTTTTTGTTTATAAATTTGTACTTCTCAGAGAGATCTTTTGTTCATGAAAATGTTGAAGTATATGTGTTTCAAAATGAATTATATTTTCCCCTAACCTTAATAACTAACCTTCCCAATAATCTACAATCTTCTTCTTTAAGAGTTGTCTCTATTCTGTATTAAATCCTCTTGAAAATAAAATTGTCATTTGAACATATCGCCAACTCATGCCAATAAACACTCATAAAATTTTAACTAGTTCCGGCACAGCGGCGCCAATCAGATTTAATAGTACTTCTATAAAAGAAGACATCCTGAGATCTTTTTTTTTTCTGACGTGGATTCTGATGTTAACGAATCATAACGTATTTGTCAAAAAAATTGTCTTCTTACGTTTCGACCTTATTGCAAGGCTTCTGCAGAGTTTCAATATCACCTGTAGTGACAAATTGTATTTGTAAGACATTTCAAAATCCGATTTCGTTAACTTATTCAATTTTGGAGTGAAACATTTAAGTTTTTTTTTAAACAAATTGTGCACACAAATCTTTGTATTAAAAAGTAATAATTTATAAAATTGCTATTGAATGAAATTGAAGCCTCAGAAATCGTACTGAGGTCTCAAATTTGTAGAAACTACATTTTTTTAAACTGAGACAAATTTGACAAATATATATATATATAATAATATATCACTACAGATGACACTGAAACTTTGAAGAAGACCTGCAATAAGGTCGAAACGTAAAATACAATTTTTTTGACGAATACATAATGATTCGTTAACATCAGAATCCATTGTTCTTATTATATTATGACCGTATGACCAAATTAATTTTTTATTCAAAAGGAATAACTACTACGTTACAATATACTTTTTTACAAAAAACATTGTCAATATTTTAAAAATTGAATTTTTCTCGCGAACGATGCAATATATCATAAACAACAGACGTATTTCTTGTAGAGCAATTTTAAATAAGTAAACTTTTTTCTCAAACTTAATTTTTGTCTTAATTCTTAAAGCTTTTTTACATACAATTTCCAAACTCAATCACTCATAACTTGACAGACATTTTTTTCAAATCAGTAAAGAACGTGTCGCCAAAAGACTTTTGATATACCTGCCTGTCTAATTTTGAATGGATCTGTAAAGTTACTTTCATCCTTCTACAAATCCCTTAACCACTTCTACTTTATAATAAAAAAAGACAATTAATTTTGCATCTAAATGAGCAAAACTGACACATAAAATGCACGCATAAGTCCAAATTACTATCATAGGTTCGTATCCATCTGCAGTAAAATTTTTCCCAATAATACCCTGAAATTTCTTTTCTGTGGGAGTTATATCGGGATAGAAAAAATGGTGTCTACTAAAGCATACATTTTCTTGATCAAAATCTGTTTACCCACTTGCCAGAAAAAGAACTTTTTTCATTTTTGTTTTCAATCCCACTCACGATCCTCCCCATACCATCGAAATTTATTCAAACTTTTTTCTTCAATGAAACCTTTTCTCATGATTATACTCTCTGTGGAATCGGACAAAGGATTAAAAGTCCCACTCAGGATGATCATCTCCGTTGGTCCTGAGTTTGGATAGAAGCATTTTCTTAAAACGGACCTTTTCTCTGGATCCTCCCCGTGGGATCGGAGATTAATTACGTTCCTTTAAATTGAAAGATTAATTAAAATCATCCTGAAATTGAAACTTTTCTCGCGATCCTCTCCTTAGGATCGGGAAAAGGATTTAAAATCCCACTCAGGATGATCATCTCCGTAGGATCGGAGAATGTATTGAATTCCTTTAAACAAACAAAACCTCCACTCGCAAACTTCTCCAAACTTCTCCGTAGGATCGATGATTAATTTAAAGTCGTTTTAAATCAATCCTACTCACTATCCTCCGAGATGGATCGGAGATAATATAAATCATTTTTAAGCCAAACCTTTTCAGGATCAGAGTACGAATTAAAATGCTTCTTATCTTATTCACGATCCTCATTGTAGTGAAATTTGTTTAATTTGAATTGTTCCTCTTTAACCATTTTTTTGGCACAATTTTTCTGTTACTCCCGCCAAAATGAAATTTCAGGGTTATCATTGGGGGAAATTTTACTTCTTCACGTGTATACGAATTTGGACATAATACTTGCGGGGTCATATTTTGTACGCTGATCTGGCTGGGGCCTTTACATAAAAAAAAGACGGATATTTTGAGTCTTTGAGTCGATATCCGGCCTGAAATAAATTATTTCTAAATCGAGGATTTGGGCTCTTAGCAATTATTGATACGCATTTAACTCAATGTCGATCTTCTTCCGTTGACGTTGTCGAGCACCGTCCGGATGAATAATAATTAATACAATTAGCATTATTATTAATAATATGCGATTCGTTTTCGGATTTGCGAGAGTGACGGTGTGTACCTGTCCAGACGTGTGCAATGTGCAATTGTTCTGGCTGGTTTTTAAAAATTATTCGTTAAGAATTGGGTAATTTCAGGAAGGTGATGGTGATGGTGATATCAGTCCATACGAGTGAGAATAATAGTGAGTTGAGTGAATGAGTAAATGAGTGAGTGCAGAATTTTGATTACTCTCTAATCGGTCGAGTTGTTGAAGCTCCAATTTTCTTGCAGGGAAAGGAACCAAACGATATAATAAGTGTGAGGTGTGAGGTGTGACGTCCCTGCCACAACATTTCAGGCAATTTAATCATTTTCAACAATCTTCGACGAAAAGTAGAAGAAAGAAAATTTCTTCCTTGCCGACATCAAGATCGTTCCACAGCTCAAGTGGTTCGTGCCCTTGCTAAGTGTCTAGAATATTCTTGATGATGTGGTCCAATTGAAGTGCACAATTACGGGAAAGGTTATATATGATTTTAATAACGTCTAGAAACGTTATATCTTCAGAATACTAGAAACTTAGCATGGCCACGAACCACTTCAGCTGTTTAACAGACTAGGTGTCGGTAATGTAGAAATTTTTATTCAGAAGCGACTATGCAACTTGATATAATTTTCTTTTGTCTAAAAACTTAATTTTAATCCGTTTTGACTAAAAAATGTTGTATCCTAATTTTGGGTAGATATTCGACTCAAAATGAGCACATATTTTCTTCTGTGTAAAAGCAAGTTCAAACAAAAAAGAAATTTAAAACAATCCAAGTAGTATTAAAAATGTGCCTCAATATTTACTCAAAATATTATTCATCAATCTATAAATTTTTTTAATTCCTATTTATTCATAGCAGGATTCACAGTCTTTCACTTTCATTCATTTTTCCACCTTAATGCAAACGCAATTAATAATAAAACACCATAAGAAAGTACTAATTTTTGGTTAAAAATTAATTCTTTTTGGAGTAAGAGTCTAAAAGTCGTCTTTTTTCTTTGAAAGTTCCAACTTCTTAGCTTAAAATTCGTCTATCTAGGTAGAAAAATCAACTATTTGGTGGAAAATTAACTTTTCTTATTAAAAATTAATTTTTTCAAGTTTAAAAATTCGACTGTATTGCACAAAATTCATCTTCTGGACTATTTGTTGAAAAGATACTTTCTATTGTTAGAAATTCGATATTTTTTGGTAAAAAAAAAGTAATCTTATTTATTTTAGGATTCAAGAACATTTTCAAAAATTCATTTCCTTGTGTTAAAACTTTTATTTAGTTTAAAATTTAATTATTTTGTAGAAACATTAACAATTTTCTTAAAACGTCTTTTCTGGTTCAATTCAATTTTTTCATTTAAAATTAAAATCCTTTTTGGTCGAAATATCATCCAATATATTTTTTTTTTTATTATTATTCTTTAAATGACTTTTTCAAATAAAAATAACTTAACTAATCCATTTTTGGTTGAAAATGAATCTACTCGGTTGAAAGTCGAACTAGCCTGGTTAAAATACATCTCTTTAGTTGAAGATTTATACTTTTCATTTGGAAATTCAAGTTTTTGTAGAAAATTCGTCTTTTACGTTTTAAAATTTATTAATTTCCGTAGAAATTTTAACCTTTTCTGTGACAAATGAAACTGTTTGGTTTTACTAAAAATTTGCCTTTTTTGGTTGAATTCAACAATTTTTCTTAAAAAAATTTTTTTTTTAATATTTATATTTCAGCGTTATTTGGTTAAGATTGCAGCTTTTTGGTTATAATGATTTAAAAGAATGATTTTTTTTTTTTGAAAATTAACTACACAAACTGGAAATTTAACTCTTCTATTTTAAGTTGAAAATTGATCTATTTTGATAGAAATCCAACTACATGTTTGAAAGTTCAACTATATAATTTGTAGAAAAATAATTTATTTTGTTAAAAATTCTTCTTTTTTATACAATTTTAATGTTTTCGGTTGCAAATTCACTTTAAAAAGTAAAAATTGAACTATTTTAAATAAAAATTCAAATAATTGGTTGATAATTCAACGATAATGTTAAAAATGAGATATTTTTACTTGAAATGTTAGGAACTGGAAGCGTTTCAAATTTTGAATCGAATTGAATATATTAAGCATCTAAATTAGTTTTATTTCAATGGCTTTATCCCCCTATTTCAAAATAAATATTGCGCGTGGTTAATAAAAATTGCAATATGAATGTATGAGATTGACAGAGGTGGAGCACCTCTTCTAGTAAGTTTCACCTAGCAAATAAACTGTCTCATAAAATTGATTTTTATGATATCGTGAATTGATCAGGGTAGGCAACAATACTTTGTATCCAATTCCTTTAATAAATAATTAGCTGGTACATTACTATCACATCGATTGAGGAAAACTCAACTATAGTAGTTACTCAATACTCAGGTTGTAAATTCGAAGAAATGAGAAATATTATTACTCATACATAAATCATATAAATTTAAACAAACAGTTAAAATCTTTTTTTTTAATCAGATAACAAAACTAGAGTTGGAACAATAAATCTGGTTGGTCAATTTCTAAATTAGGCAAAGATGATGTAAATAGTGCTACAAAATCGACGCTTTAATTTTAATATAAAGATGAGAAATAAGGAGTGCTCGAAAATAATCTGTTATTTCTTCAGACAAAAATTACGTCAGCTTTTTCCAAGTCACAGAAATGACTCATCTTTAGAATTCTGACCAGGTGTATACATATGTCATTCTTATTATGATCATAGGAACAACTATTATTTATACGTATATTTTATATCAAAAGGGCAACATTATTCAAGTATACGGAAATTTGTATTTGAAAAAATCGAATTCTCAATATTGTTCATTGAAAATTGAAAAGCAACGAAAAAGTCTTTGATTTAACAAACCTTTCATGTTTGGAAAATGATCAATCTGAAATTCAGAAATCTTACAATTAAAAAGCTTTAAAATTTGAAATGAAGTGCATTTAAAAAATGAATTTATAAGCTTTAAAAAAGTTAGGAATCAAAGGTGAAACTTAAAAAAATAATTTAAAAACAATGTGGTCCAATAACTTCATTTTCCAAATTTCCTGACTTCTGCCTGACCACTGATATTCAAAGACGGTTCAACCTTCAACAAAGTATGTCCAACCAAAGAAGACTTAAAATATTTTTTCAAAACAATTGGAAAAGGATCAAAACGACAAATTTTAAACACAAAAAGCTTGTAGTTATATTTTCCACTCCCAAATATAGAATTTCAACAAAAAGTTTAACAACAACTTAAAAAATATAAATTTTCAACTAAAATCACGAATCTTCAAAAAAAAATATATATTTTTTTTAACAAAGCGGTTCAACCTTCAACAAAGTAGTTCAATTTTAAACAAAACAAGAAGTTTAATTCTCCACAAATAATGTAATACTAGATATTTCGACAAAGAATGTTTTTTTTTTTTCAAAAATAGTTGAATGGGATCAGATTATATTGACGATTTTTCAACCAAAAATATTTGAGTTTTACTTTCAACGTTAGAATATAATATTTCTATAGCAAGTTAATTTTTCATCCATTTTTTTTGAGTTTCCAAACCCAAAAAAACGAAATTTTAACAAAACAGAACAATTTTCATCCAAAAATGAAAAGGTGACATTTTCAGCTAAAAAATAATTTAAAAAAAAAACGAATATTCTTTTAAATAACTCTCTACCAAAGAGATGAACCTGCAACCAAAAAATTCAATTCTTGACAAAGTAGTTCAACTTACACTCAATTAGTTGAATCTTCAATTAAAAAATATCAACTTTCAACCAAATATTTTAATTTATTTATTATATAATTTATTTATTACTGGAAAAACTAAATTTTGCAGTTAAAAAAATTAATTTTGAAAAAAAGTAATTTTAAAAAACAGAATTAAATTTTTAACCAAGAAAGACTTTAATTGTATTTTCGACACCAAACTAAGAATTTTCAACAACAATTTAAATTTCTATCAAAATAGTTTAGTTTTCAACGAAAACCCAAAATAATATCGTTCCGTGATTAAATTTGAACTATTTTAATTTTATCTAAATATTCTGAACTCTAAAAAATCAAATTCTCAATTGTATTCAATGTAGAGAGAATTCAATATTGAAAGCAACACAAATATGCACAAAATTCTAAATAAAAAATGAATAAATCTTCTGATTATGAAGTTTTCGATTTTGAAAGGTAGCTAATTCAAATTCTTTCAAATTTATATTTAAAAATGAATTTATATGTTTCTGAAATGAAACTCATCAAAAAGTAATTGAAATGCTGACATTTCCTTAGTTTCAAGGACTCTGCTTCAACTTATTTAAATGTTTTCAAAATTCTACAACCTAAGTTCGAAAATAGCCCCGGAAAAAATGCACAAAATCATTTGACAATGAAAAAACTATTTCTTATTACTTTCCCGGGATTCAATTTGCACTATATTAATTTTCCCTAAATAAAATAAACTCTAAATCTATAAAAAAAAATGTAATTTGTAGTGACGTCACACCTCATTCTATACGATTAAAATATTTATTGGTTGAAAGCAGAGACAGAGAAGAGAATAGGACATTATAATTATTCAGTTGTAGAAAATAGGCAGAAAAAAGAGCAAGAGACACAAAAATAATGCAAGGGGTCCACCAATCACCATGCCATGCCCTTTCAATTTTAAAAAAGTCGTAAAAAAATTAAAATAATTTTAAAATAGTCCAGTCTCTTTTGACAACCCAAATCTAAAATTTAAAAAAAAAAGGTTATTCTGGACAAATAGGACTGGGCTCTAGAGCTTTCAATTTAGATGCGGTTTGTGCATTACAAAATTTAAAAAAGGTATGCAACTAAATTTCAAGAAGACTTTTGTTAGCCAATTTTATAATCTTTTTTTTTATCTATTAACAAAGTTAAGATTAAAGAAAAAATTTAAAAAAGCTATCCCATTTTTTTCAACTACACAGAATTACGTAAAACATCAAGAAATCCATGAAGGAATTCCTTGAAAATAGTTAAAAAAATTTTTTAAACAAATTAAATTTTACTGTCCATGGTGGCGAACTCTTCAAAAATGACGAAATAGCAGACTTTTCAATAAATCTCTTTATAAAATAAACAATTCTTGTTCTTCATTAAAATATTACCAGGAACGGATTTTGCAACGTAATTTAAAATTGATTACTTTAATAGTAAGAAATTTGATGGTTGAAATGTTCGAAAGTCTATATTTTTAAAATTAAATTTAATTAAACAATTAACAAATATTGTCAACTGCTAAATTTTGAAAATAAATAATGCCCTTTCAGAGTCATTGGCAGCCAATTTCGAAAAAAAACATCCACTTGTTGATAAGTAGATAAATTGTGAATTTGTTTATAGATGTGTGTATAAAATAAACAATTACTGTTCGTCGGAAAATTATCATATAAAGGAACGAGTTTGCCAAGACATTTAGAGTTAATTCCATTGAAAAAAAAATCTGCTTGTTAATATTGACGAAAACCTGTATTTGTTTATCAAATTTATTAAGACCATTAACAATTGTTGACAGATATTAAAACATCGTAAATATTATTATGTTTTGAAAACTTTTAATCAATTCTATTAAAGGAACGATTTTTTTTTATTAAATTCATTTATAACAATAACAATTACTTGAAATTTAAAAAATGTTAACTAAACATTGTTTTTAGCTATATGCCGAACAAAAAATAGTAAAAAAAAAACCTTTTATAAGGAAGAATTATATTTTGATTTATATGGAATACAGATTTATTCTAGCTCGAAGATTTTTAAAATAAAATTTAAAAAAATTAAATGTTAATTTTTAACGTGCAGATTTCCTTTTTTTCAGCGGAATGAATTTTAAATTACTTTCCGAAATTTTTCCCTTGTTATACTTTATCAATAAATAATAATTGTTTATTTTATAAACAAATTCAAGTTTTTTACGAGATCGACTACCACAGATTCATAATTCATCAACTTTATTTATTACGAGACTTGCTGCCGACAAAATCTTTTCCTTATTTAAATAACTTTTATAAACAAATACATATTTTCGTAAATTTCTAACCGACAGATTTTTTAACGGAATCGATGTCAAATTACTTAGAAAAATCCTTCCCTCACGAGACTTTATCAACGAACAATAATTATTTACTTTATAAAAATATTTATTTTAGAATTTAAAAATTGAACAGTTGTCAATAAATGGATGTCGCCTTTTTTACAAAATCGGCTGTCATTGACTTAGAAAGAACTGTATTTATTAGGAGACTTCTATACCTCAATATCTGTTTTTTAATAAAAAAAATTCGATAAACAATACAGATTTTCGTCCATTTCGACCGGAAGAATTTCTTTTTTAAGTGAAATATATGTGTAATTACTTAAAAAGTTTAAAAATTAATTATTGTCAACAAATAAATGCCGTTTTTTAAAGAAATCGACTGGAATGACTCAGGAAGGTCTTTCCTTATGGGAGGACTTAGTCGCAACATTTGTTATTTGAATAAACTTGATAAGCAAATCGAGATTTTGGTTAATGTTAAACCAGCTGATTTCCTTTTTTCAATAAAATACATTTTTATTTACTTGTTATAAACAATTAGTTTAAGTAATCCAAGATAGTTTGCCATCCGCCATAGTTGTGACGCAGTCTTCAATAAAACAATAAGAATAAAAAATGGAAAAATCGGCTCTCACAAATCTATTTGCTCAATTACCTTTTCTTAATTAAAAACGCTCGATCAAAATTGCAAGCTTTAAAATTTGTAGTGAATTTTGACCATTCTTGCCCCGATGTGCGCTCGGAAAATCTTGGGTTTTGAATTAAGAAGAAAAATAATGCATGCTTTTTGCTTTTTGCTTTTTGCTTTTTGGTTCGCAATATGGGTTCCCAAAAAAATTGTTGTGTGAACGAAAATTGAAACAAGGGGGTTGGAGAGTGGACGGATTGCGAGAAACTAAATCCTCGTGCCTGCCTAGGTGTAAAGTATCTCTGGTATTTAGGTTGTTTTTTTGTGTCTGAATTTTAGTGGTTTAAATCAGTTTTTAGAGACACTTAAACACACAGAAAGTACGACAGGTCAGCCACTAACATCAGAAAGACAGCAAGAGCAGCGCCAGCATTTTGGCAGCAACAGCATCAGCAGCAACACCATCCTATAAATCCTAGTTTTTTTTTTTCCTTTTTTTTTTGATCGAAAAACAATCAAAGATCCGGAGACATTTAGGCAGAAACGACTGGTTGTTTTCACGAGCGACGAGCGTGGGTTTTACCTTTTCTTATTCAATAAATAAATTAAAATGAATTTTGTAAATTAAGCTTGAAAAAAAAACAGATGGTCTAATAAGGTTATTTCGTCAATGGTTCGATAGTCCGTATCTCCAAACCTGGGTGATAAAATCAAATTTAAAAAGTCTGATAAGAAAAACGATAGTTGGTTCACTGGAAAAATGCTTTAAAATATAGAGAAGACTTCTGAAATTAATTTTAATTGCTAAAATCTTGACAATTTTCTTTAAAGTAAATTTGAAGTGTGATTATGTTTCTACATGCTCAAAAGTATTTTAGAACAAAAAGCGTTTAACAATTATTTCGAATAAGTTAGAAGAAAATGTTGAGAAGTTAAAAAAATGATTTGCGAATATGCCAAAGCTTTACAATTATTTATATTTATTGTTTATACAAAAACAATTGTTTTTTATTAGTTATAATTAGACTAGATTATTTTTATGAATATCTGTAACAATTCAGTCGATCAATGCAAATTCAAATTTTAAAAACCACAAATTCAAATGTTTTGTATTTGTTTGGAATAATTCAATTAATCAATAATAATTTTATTTAATTCTTGCTTAAGTGCAAAAAAATTCTTCGGTGAAAAATTACATTTTTCTCAAAACTAAAATATAGTATACAAGAATATCACAAAATAGCAGATCTCGCGGGTTTTTAAATTTTAATTCACTTTTATAGACTTTTATCCTTGATTTTATCAGACTTTCAACTTTTTAGAATTTTTAATATTTTCTGTAAAAATATATTATCATTTTTTTTCAATTTGCATGTTTTTTAATTGTTTTTCAAAAACAAATCTCCAAAAATGGCTGATTAGATTTTTTGGGTATTTTTTTGATACTCTATAGAGTCCGTTTAAAACCACTATATAAAACAAGTGGGCGTTAGTGCAATTTCAAATTACCGAAAGAAATAAAACTAATGAACAAAATTAATAAAATAGAAATATTTTTAAACCAAAGTTAACGAAACTATAAAAATTTAGAAATTTTAAATTACCGAAATTCCTAATCCAACAAATTTCAAATTCATATTCATTCATATTTTATACTATTCGGATATTTACTAATATCGGAAATTAAATAATTTCGGCAATAGAAATGACCAATTTCATAACTCTTCCAAAAAAGCTCTTTTTTTTAGCAAAAATAACGATCGTGCCTTGATTGAGCTGAATATTTGAATTTCGCTAATAAACATTTTCAATAGTTTGAAAGTTCGGGAATTTTCATTTAGTTTATCTTTTTCTTTACAGAAAATATTAAGAAATAAAAAAAAATGTGATAATTCTACGAAATATTTTTTGTTCTCGGTGAAATGCACTTTTGTCTGTTGCGAATCCGGCCTAGAGTTCCCCCATCCAAATAAAAATAAACAGAAAAATAAATAGGTGCAGAAAAGTAATGGTGAATAGGGGAAAAAGTCCATCCTGGAAAAATGAGACATGAGTTATGAAATATGAAATGATGACAAAAAATGTTGATAAAAGAAGGGGGATAGAATCAGGAGGGTTGTGACCTCGATAAATTTAATGCACGCCCGTCACTTCCCACGCTCGTCGTCGTTTGTTGCTCGCAGAGAGAAAAGGGAATGAAGGTCACCGAGCAGAGAAATTCGAATGATTCAAACAAATTCGTTATTTTCCTCTCTGATAGACTATTATTATTACCCTCCGAAATTACTCACTCACAAAGCACGAAAAATCACTTATGACTTTGAAATTGGACCAATAAAGCTTAAAAATAAAGCTGACACTATGAAATTTACTAAGAAAAATCTTTCGAATCTTATCTTTAATTGGAGCAAAGAAAATTTTTAAAAAAATTGCACGGGTTCCCGAGTTATGACTAAAAATGCCCAAGCTTGTCTGCTTAGACACTTTTATTTATATCTCGGAAGCACGTGAAAAGCCTTCTTCTTTAGTTTTCTTGGACTAAATTAAAGATAAGATTTCTAGGAATGTATCTTCTAGTTTCAGATTTTCAGCTTTATTTCCCACCGACTTATCGTGCTTTTCAAAGTCATGGTGCCATGTACTATAGATAATTTCCAACGGTAGTGCTATTTGAAAAATAATCAAAAAAATAGAAAACGGTTGTTTAATTATTTTTTAAAAAACACCCAACTTTCTTGCCTCAACTTAAAATTAAGAAAAACATACAATTATCTACACAGTTAGCGTTCGGTCGGAAATAAAGCTGAAATCCTGAACTTCAAAGGAAGCAAACGCTGCATTTTTATATTTAATTTAAGCCCAGAAAAAGTGAAATATATTTACAGTTTGGGAACCCGTGAAGATTTTAGAAGGTTTCGTTTGGCTTAAATTAAAGATAAGATTTCACAGATTGCTTCCTACAAATGCCAGATGCGAGCAGATGTTCGTCTTCATTTGCAATCGAGTTATCGTCTCTCAAGGAGTTATTTGTTTGATTCAAAGAAAATGTTCTCTGTGTGATAGATAGAAAGAGGAGATTTGAGAGAGAAGAGTGGTGAAGAATAAAAGGAGGATTTCTAAAAAGGCTGTGCGACGGAAAAAGAAGGTCAGAGATGCAAAAGGTCATCTTCCACACTGATGTCGATGAAATATATGAGTCACATGAGGATGTGAGGTACACAGAGGATGCAATGCAGGGCCTAGAAGACGAATCCTTCACTCGAGAATTCAAAAATAAAAAAAATAAAATAAAAAAAAAACCGGGCGTCGGTTCCAAATTCCAAATTGCAATTTCCAATTGTCATTTTTGGAACGAGAGACCCTTGTCTCCAATTTTTACCTCAGGCTTAATATAAGATTATCCGAGCTTCTCCTTTGCAACAAGTCGAAACGCCTTCAAACCTTGAATTTAGAAATGGATGTAAACTTGCAGCCCCACTTTCAGAATTACATTTTTTTATCAGAGTTCTGACAACCTTTTGGATATTCCTAAAACTTCTGATAGCTTTTGAAAATATTTACAGAGATTAATTCGGCAAAAAATCGAGTTTTTAGTTTCACAAAAAACGTATACACAATCCTTTAGTTCCAACAGAGTTCTACTATCCAACAAATACAGCAGTTTGAAATGATTTAAAAATTAAAAATGTTTAAATTTAGAACTTTCAGGATTTCTGATAAGAGTTCTCTTACCCTCCTGAATACTATAGCAAGAAGGCTCTTGCGGAGAGGACAGAACTCAAATCAGAACTCCTGAAACTCTTTAAATTGGGAATTTTTTGGGTATCTTCAAATGGCTGTAGCTTTTTGGATTTTGAATTTATCAAAAAGTTAAAAGATATTTTTGTAAACTAGACTTTTTTAAAAAGGCAAGGGCGTCAACTTATCCCTATTTCCAATCAATTTTTTGCCGATTTAAATGCCGGAACTATTTTTAAAATTTATCAGGAAGGGCAGAACTATGCAAGAGAATTTTTTTTGACAGAAATACAAATTTTATAGGCTCTTCTATTTTGATCAAAAAATTAGTTTTCTTGTAGAGGTGTCAGCTTACAATAAACCAAAACTTCCACTATTTAAAATAAAATAAATAAATAAATATTCAATTCAAACAGAATTTTAGGCTTTCTTGGGCTCCTGAATCCCCTAAAATTCAACAAATGAAGCTAGCTCAAAAAAGCCTAAAATTCTGGGGTCATTGAATTTTTACTACTTTGTGATAAAGAAAGTTTTTTTTTTGAAACAAGGAAAGAATCCCACAAATGTTTGTTGGTGCCCGAAAAATGTCAATAATTCCACACGAGTTTCCAATTTGATTTCTCTTTCTTTTTGGACTGATTTGAAGGCGTTGCCGGCAGTGCTTGAAAAAGATTAGCTCGCTTGGTTGGCGATTAAAGAGTTAAGGTAGCTTTACACCACTGATCGTTCGACGTCTTTTCAAAGAGAAAATTGATATAAATTGAATTAAATTGAATTGTCCGAGTTAAGTATATTGTTGAGGTCAGAGTCATTAATTCGAAGCAGAAGATTGCGATGAGTAGTTCGCCATGCGATTAGTGATTAGCAGAAAAGAAGTAAACGTCGAGGCGACGAGAGCTGTAAAGCTCTCCAAGACATTCATTTGTCACTTCGAATTTCAAGACATTCTTAGATTAGAAAAAAAAGAAAAAAAAGAAAAAAAAGAAAAGAAAAGAAAACTTTCTCTCTGGAACCACTTACCTCCTCGCACAAAGCCAGCATACGCCTCGTGCTCTCCAGCGACTGAAATTATAAGAAAAAAAATTAATCAGATAAAATTAGTCAAATTAGGCGCCATAAGTCTACTAATATCACTGCTTCATATCACTACTTCACCCCTTCCCCAGCCACCCTTACACAACTTCAGGTCTCCTATGTTACCCTCCTCGGCCTCTCATCCCCGTTCCTACTCTCCCTCCTTCACCCCCTCTCCCCACAAAAAACTTCCCCCTATCATACTCCCTTACTTCACCCCTCCCTCCACTTCTTATCAGATTACCGCCTTCCACACTAATTTATCCTCCCCTCCACTACTTCATCACAACCTCCTACTTCCCATCCCTTTTTTACTTCCCCTCCTCCTCACTACTTTTCCATATTAGACCCTCCTCCCCCTCTCCCGACCCCCAAAGCCTACTTCCCCATAAACGACTTCCCCTCCTCTAGAACCCTACTTCACATCACATCCAGCAGAAAATGCAGAAAATCCAGCAGTGGATGCTCATCAGCATCCACTCTTCGATCCTATATCCCCATAATTACCCCCCCCCCCCGTTATTTCACAGACCCACAAAAACTTCCCCTGTCTTAATCCCCTACTGTGCCCCTCCTCCCACATCCTTTCATAAAACCCGCCTCACACACTAATTTCCCTTCCATATCACTTACTTCTCCGAAAGGCCTATATAAATATTGTTTATAAATAAAATATTGTTTATAAATAAAATATTGTTTATATAATTGAAAATGTTGGCAGTTTGAAAAATCGTACAGCAAAGAGTCTTTGGCAAGATAATTCTGGTTGATTCCGAAGAAAAGTTAAGTATGTTCATGAAAAACTGTTAAAAATGTACATTTTTTTATACAAATTTTCATAAATAGGCTTAATTTTTTCTGGAATAAACTAGAAATGTTTCACCATAGTCTATTTACTGTCATTTTTTTAAATCGCTAAAAATTTTAATTATATAAACAATTTTTATAAACAAGTGCAGATTTAAACCTTTTTTTATGTTTAAATTTGATTTTTTGGTGAAATTAACCAGAGATGTCGTGCCAAAGACTTCTGACAGACATACTTTTTAAATTGCCAGAAATGGTTAATTATATAAACATTTTTTATAATCAAAAACAGACTTTTATAATTATTTAATTATAATTATAATTTATATAACTTTATATGATTATAATTACATTAATTATTATTCAATTAATTATATATAATTTTAATATAACTTTATGTCTTTAACAAGATACTTCTAGTTAATTCCTAAAAAAGTTAAGCCTACTTATAAATATATGGTGAAAATCTGCATTTGTTTATAAAACTTGTTTACTATAGTAAAACATTTTTGGCAATTTAAAAAACATGACAGCAAAAAGTCTTGATAAGAATTTCTAGTTGATTATGAAGAAAAATATGCCTATTTATGAAAAAATAGTATAAAAGTGCATTTGTTTACAATTTTTTTTATATGATTAACCATTTTTTAAACTATGAAAAATATGAGAGAGATCTAACAAGAACTTCCTTGCTCATTACATCACAAAATGAAGCCTTTTCATGAAAAAGGTCGAAATGTGAATTTGTTTAAAAAAATTGTTTAAATAACTGATAAACAACAGCTATTCTTAACTTATTATAATCATAAATTCACATCTGTATCATTGTTTACAAAACGTATGGATATCAAGTAGCTATTCATTGCGAATCACGATGAAATTATTTTTCTTCATTAGTTTCTTTATAACATTATAACAAAATTTTATCCTCACCCTAACCCATTGGACATTGTATTTAGTTAGTTTTTACATTGATTTATGACCTTTTTAATGAATTTTTAAGTACTCGAAGAAACGGTATCGCTAAATAGTTAAATAAAAAGTAGTTAAAAACTTTCTGTTAAATAACAAATTCATGTCGTCGTATTTTTTAACCGATTTTAATGATTTCTTTAGAATTTTCATACGACAGAAATAATCTTTTAAATATTTAACTAAATTATTATAAATACTTTTTACGAACAAATTATTGACATATTTGTATTAATTATTTTTTTAAATGATCAATAGTTGATTTGTATTAAATATTTAAAAAAATAAAAACTTAGATTTATAATTTTTAAAAACAAAAAATCCATTTCTTCACTGAACAAGCGGACGATAGGTTAATAATTGTGACATTGAAACAACAAAATTATTTTTTTTAATTATTGAATATAATTGTTATAAACATTTTAGTAAACAAAAACTTGTATATATCATTTATAAATAAAAAAAGTAATTTATTCGCTAAAGAATCCAACAATAAGATGACAGCGATTTTAAAAAATGATATGAGGCATTGAATAACAATTTAACGAATTGTTAATAACAATTTCTATAAACTAGTGTCTCATTCTGTCGTTTCATCGTAGAAAAAAATACTTTTTCTTAAATTATTCATCGTTTTAGCTTAATTGTTATAATAAACTAATAATAATAATGAACAATAATGTCTATGATTGTGATATACAATTTTATAGACAGGAACTTTTTCAAAATTATACGTAGAAGAATAATTTCAGGTAACCAGAAAACAAAGCGTTTAGAAGCATATTCTTTAAAATCATTCATTTACACAATTCTTTATAAAAAGCATACATGTTATTGTTAAGCGTAATAATTGTACCAAAGTTCATCGAAGAAAATTCTCTCGAAAAATAATTTTTCAGTGAAGTATTTCGTGCAATTTTAATCAACAATTATTATTTATCTAAATTGTTACTAAAAATACATATTTATACTTGATCAGTGCTGATGTTTAAAAATGACTTTAAAAATTATCGTGAATAAGTTCTTGTCTAAAATTGCAATCTAGCTGTGAGAAAAATTGATCCAGTGAGAGTTTAGTTAAAAAAATGTTTATAACAATACTAGATGTTAACTAATACTAATTTTATCATAAAAAATATTAGTAATGAAAAATCTTAAAAAGAGTCCAAAAAAATGTCTTTTATAAAAATACGCGGTTAATATTTTGTTTATAATAATTAAGTTAAACATGAATATGAATATGAATATGTCTGTTCTATGAGTGCAGTCAGTTATTCAAGCGAATACTGAGTTTATTTCAGCATTTTTTCTTGAGATAAAAAATTTATAAAATTGAAATGACCAATTTTCTCCGTTTATTTGTTTATAATTACGATAGTTACTTGAATGACAAAGAACAAAATAAAGTAATTTTATTCTTCAGAACCTGAATTGTTTTTAGAGGAAAATATTTATCTGGAAATAAAAATAAACCAAGAGCTTTTATCATCTGTGTACCAAATGGTTTGTAGATTATTACCAGACGAATGATAAGACTTATTTTAAAATAATATCAGACTTCCAATTCAAAAGAGTGGAAAATATATAATACATTATTTAGACATTTGTAGTCTCATTATAATGCTGAACAATATTATTTTAACAAATAAATTATCTAAAAAATAAAAACCATTTCATACATAACAATAAATTAATTCTTTAACCTTATTGATTCAAATCCTTTTTGTGATTTTAATGAAAGTATTTTGAAATATAACAGACGGTACTTTTAAATGTGATTTAAAAATTTTTAACTGATAAGTCATTCAAATTTAATCTCTCTAAGAATTTACCTTTAAATTTAAATACAATCAAAAGTTCATTGCACCAGATGTAAAACGATAACTTTCAACTAATCAACGACAAATGTATTCCCTCTCAATTTAAAAGCAATAATATATTGACACCGACAATTGCCATTCAACCATTTTTATTGTTATAACCATTTTTTATCAACAAAATCACTTAGTTTGCATTTTTTATTATAAAAAATTATTCTTATATCGTATTTTCTAAAACAAAATTTTTATTTTCTTTGTAGTCATTCTTTTTTTTCTAAAAAATTAAATCTTGACAGAGGAGACTGTCATTGAAGAAGAATTTTGTTGCTGTAAATAGTTATAAACATTTTGTTATAAGAAACCACTTATTATTTTTTTTGCATTACTTGTCATAGAAAATAATTCTTTTCAGTAGGATGATCTCTTTTTTTTTTAAAGAAAAATATCATGACATACTAGAATGCCATTTAAAAATACATGTTTTTATAAACAAGTGTTATAAACAAATTCATTTATATCGCATTTTTTAAACCATAAAATGTTTATTTTCTGTTAGGTCATTATTTTTAACCCAAAAATTAATACACTGACACAGAAGATTGTTATTCAACAGCTATTTTAATTTTTATAAGCATATTTGATCAAAGAAATCCCTTAATAATTATACTGGATTTTTTATCATAGAAATTTTTTTCTTTTCAGCGGGATAATTTATTTTCATCTCAAGAATAATATCCTGGCACAGAACAATGTCATCTAACAATAACTTTTTTTTATAAATAATTGGTATAAACCGATTCACTTATGTTTATTTTCTGGGGAATCATTCTTTTTTATCTCGAAAACAATACCTTGAAATAGATGATTGCCATTCAACAGAAACTTTATTAAATTAATCACTTATTAGTTATTTTGCATTCTTTATTTAGTTATTATTAATTAATAATTCTAATTATTTTTAAAATTATGAGTATGAATGAAAGATTTTTTGAACCAAAAACTTATATTTTCAATCAGAATTTTCAAACAGAACAGTGACTCCTCAAAGAAATGTTTGTTTCGGAAGGTGCAAAATGCCATTAAAAATACAAATGTTCGCTTTAAAAAATGTCATTTATGCTTATAATTTCAAGGATACTTGTTTAAACATTATAAAAATATGTCTATAATTGTATAGAAAATAAATTTGTTTGTTAAAAGCTCGATCAAGTTTAAAGAAGTCAGTTTTTCCGTGAAAAAGACTTTGCAAAAATGATTATTTGCAGAATTTTTGAAGACCATTGATGGAAATTATATTGATAAAAATTCTAGTAAATAAAAAAGCAGCGCAGACAGGGAGAATCGAACACTAAACCTTTCGGCCATGAAGTAGCAACTGCCTGAGCTACCGGCCTTTGGGAATTGTTTTTCACCAAACTCTATATGACCCACAGTAAATATTTTCAAGTCGATTTTCTTGAAAACGGTGAGAAAGAACATATTACTGTTTTGGAAAATTAATACTCAAGTAATGAGCTTTCATTAAAAAAAAAAAAAAAAATATGAACGGCTTGTTGTGCCCAACCTGTCCGGGTTAGCCTCGATTTATGGAAAGGCCAAAAGACGAGCAAATGACTATTCGGCCTCAGCTACCTGTGTACCGTTCCCCCACTACTACTGGAAAAGGCCCCTCCGCTGACCAAGCTCAGTGGCAGCAGCTCGACGGTGTGAGGGGAAGCCGCGTAGTGGGGGGACGATACACAGGTACCTGGGGCGGAATTGACCATCGCCCCACAAGACTATTATAAAATCGCTCTAATTAATGACTAATATCGAATAATTAGTAACAATAATAATATTGACCTCATCTGCTGTTGTTTGGGACTTCATTTGTAACTCCTGCAATTCCGTCCGGGGCGGACCGGGTTCGGCCGGCGCCGCAGCTGCTGACGTTGGTGCCGGCATTGCTGCAAATTACTGGCCCTTTGCCCTTTGACTCTCTTCTTTGACACCTGATACCTGCCAAACGTTGCCTCTCCAGTCACCAGCGGATCCCAGTACTGTCCGCTCTTGCCTTCTGAAACCAATCACAGAAAAGAATTACACTAGAAATATTCGCAGCCCTGTGTAGAAGCCCCTATAGTTGCACTTGCGTGTCCATCCGCCGTGCTTTTTTCGGCGAGACTTGAGACAAAACAGATAAATTTGCATCAAAGTACTTTAATATTAAACTAAAAAGAACAATTTTTAAACGTAAATGGAATAGTTCAATTTTGATTGAAAAAAAAAATAATTTCCAACAAAAAAGACGAATTTTTAATTATTTTATTATTATTACACCATTAAGCCGTTTCCCTTTCGGGGTAAGCGTGACTCACTCGGTGGGGAGGGGAGTAGTGTGAGGAAGGGATTATAAAATTTTTAGATTGATCTGGAATTCTCGTATTATTTATTTAAATAAGACGTTCACTCCGCAACACTGCTCCGACCCAGGTTGCTGATCAATCTCTCTAGCAATCACCCCAAGTGAAGATCCTCA
>JAAAKG020205945.1:0-23046 GCA_010014905.2 Druon quercuslanigerum | reverse complement strand
TGAAGATCCTCACAAAGCCGTTATGTGAGGTTCCCCACTTGGGTCCATTAGTATCCAAGGTCTTGTTTCAGGCGCCGCTTCCTCTACTGAGACTCTTCTTGTTAACTATTTTCCGCCATACTTTTCTGTATTTGGAAAAATTCTGTTTTATTACTTCTTTCTTGTTGTCAATGCGCAATTGCCAATAAAATAATTTTTCATTTCCTTCGAAAGCATTTTCCATTTTATTCTCTTCCGCTTTGCTTTTTATTTTCCCCTTCTTTAACTAGTATTTATACTTTTATCTTCATGTCCTTGTAATAATTTTTTAGTCTTATTCTTAGGTTATCTCCAAGACCTCTGGTAAAAAACATTCTTAAGAACGCTTATTAACGGCTAAGCCTAGGTTTCATCATCCCATCAAGAACCCCCAATCATTCTTCCTACAATCAGAATTCTACACGCTTCATTTTCACGTCTAACAATGCTTTCCTGGATCAATTTACATGCGCCATTTATATTTTTATTATTTATTAGCGTCGCCCAAGTTGTCCTATCAGGGCGTTCGTTTATCTTCTCTGTAATTTCTATTCAGACTTCTGGTTTCTGTAAATACTCTAGTCATGATTCGCGTCTGTTTCGTCTTTTTTGTTCTTCGTTTCCATCCTTGGCCTAAGTTAATCTTTGAAACTAAGAGGTCATGATACGTTACATATTCAGAAGATCTCATATAACCTTTGTGTCTCTCACTGGCTCCCTCAATCCCTCATCTGCAACAACAAAGTAAATCATACCGTGGCTATCGCCTCTGCACTAGGTGTAAAAGTGGATCATTTCACGCCGGAACCAAGTATTTGTAATATACCAGGCCCTTTTCTAAAATTATCTAGTACCGTGTCCGTTTCCTCGTGTTGTACTTTAACCCGTCCATTCATATCTCCTGGTATAATGATTCTTTGCCCATGGTCGCAAGTATCTATAACATACCATTTTAAGTGTCCCTGAATGCGTTTTTACTTCACTAATTTCACCATTAACTGGGGCGTAGTATGCTATGATAAGCAATCTTCCGATTCCCACTTTAATTCTAACTCACCACAATCTGGAAAATACAAAATTATATTCCTTTAGATGTTGTTTTGCTCTCTCATTCATAATTAGACCGACTCCTTGACCTCGAGTTCTCGCGTCCGTGCTTTAACTCCCTATTTTCTATTATTTCACTGTTTCATCCCTTTTTCTTTGTTTCAGGTACACATAAAATATCTAGCTTCCTTATTTGCATTGTATCTCCGCACACTTCACGCGTAATATAATGCGTAAGAGTCGCTTAATAGCGAGTAGCATTTTCTTTTAGAGGCTGTATTTCTGTTGCATGTTTTACATACACGATGCTCCGCATACACATTTTCAGGTCCTGAAACTCCTCGATATTTTCCTTTAAATTTGGGTGCATTAATATATAAAAAATATAGTGAAATAATTAGCAGTTTTAAAAAGTATGATCTTTTATCTAAAAGGCAATTACTTAGACTTGTCTTTGATCAGATTTAATGCATATAAACTTATAAAAAACATAATTTTGTGGACGTAACGTACTATTAACTCTGAGAAAAAATGAATTCCACATCACTTAAAACATATTCATAATAATATTGAATTTAACATTTAATATTGACATTTGACAACATGTGATTGGCGTATAATATCAGGGTGACCACATATGTCAGGGAAGTCAGGAAAAAAAAGTTTGTCTGGGAAATGTCAAGGAAATGAAGTAGCTGTCAGGGAAAATAGCAATTAATATCTTTTAATATTATTTTGGAAGCACTTTCTAATAAATGGACTACATAATAATAATATCTAGAATTAGAATAATAAATAGAGTTAGATTCTTAGTCTTTTGTTCGTAGTTTCTAATTATTGATAGCTTGGATACGTGTCCTTTACAATTAACCCATACTGCCATGCAAAGCGCATTTTTATGGCTTGTTTCACTATTTTACTTGGCACATTATTGAAACCTTTTATTCGCTTTTGTAATACTTCCCAGTCGGAAAAATTTGCCTCAATGTCAAACAAAAGTCAAGTAAATTGAAAAATTCAATCTTGTGGACATCCTAAATATGGTTAAACTTTGAATCTGATTTTCTCAGTTAGGCATTTGAAGCGCATGGTACAGTATAACTTCAGGCCGACAAATTGTTATAAATATTTTATTAAATGAATACGCAGAGGTAAACAGAAGTGTTTTTTTCTTCCTAACTGCTTTAATAGTACTACGGCATTGATACTGTAAGAAAAAAGTTTATTAAAAATTTTAATATTTTTATGGTGAACCCGTTAATCGCTGGGGGGACGGGAGTCGATTTGACCTGAAGTTGGAAAGTTATCGGTCTTGGACTTTATAGTATTTAGTTGTGAGTACATGTATTTCGAGTTGAATTTTAACTGTCGCTAGAACTATTTATTGCTGTAAATAATAATTATTGTTAAAAAATCAAGCAATTAAAAATTTTACTTCAATTTGTTACCAGTTACTTAAGTTTAGTTGTGGTTTAATTTTTACTTCAACTCATGCTAAGATTAAAATCGATTGCTAAATTATATGTATAATTAATAAAATTTCAACAGTTTTTTCCTTTGATATTGACATTTCACTGTTTTAGTGAATTCTATTACTGCGATACTCTTCAATAACACCGTAATACAGTCGAAGCTATCAATAAGACTTCTACGAATGAGACCACTTCCCCTCATCCTTGCTCGAGCTCATCGAGGCGCTTCCCCCACTCTCACGCTAACTTCGAAATTCCGGTCAGCCGCTACCAAAAGTGCCGCCGAAGATATCGTAATTTTTATATGTGCAAGATATTGCAATTATTTGTATACATACTCACCAAATTCAAAACTTTTTACAGCTTCAGATAAATCACAAAAATTGAAGATAATTGAAAAAGATCACAATTTTTTTCTCGAAATGTTAGTTCTCCGAATCTCAGCTCTTTCCTCTTCCAGATTAAAACTGATATATGTACCTTTAAATCCACTTTTCACGACACACGCGGACGATCAGAACGTAAACTTAACAGTGGTGGCGCATTGTTGACATTGCGCATATTAGACACAAGAATGATATTTTATAATCTCGAAAAACATGATAAAATATGAAAATATCACAATTAATATTTGATTTATTTGGATGATACAAAAAAATTCTCTTCAAAACCATAAAAAGTACGATTTCTTCGGCGGCACTATTGGTAGCGGCTGACCGGAATTTCAAAATCAGCGTGAGAGGGGAGGAAGCGTCTCGATAAGCTGGAGCAAGGATGAGGAGAAGTGGTCTTATTCGTAGCGGTCTTATTGATAGCTTCGACTATATCGTTTTGCTCTGCAAAAAAAATATGGTGGCCAAAATTCCAACAAAAATATGTTGTTGTCTGAACCAAACGTTTTCCTCATTGCGTATTTTGTAGATTAGTTTATTTGCACCTAAAAAAGTGAATTTATTTTTAAAAAAATATTTGCCAGACTATACAGGAAAAATGAAAAAGTCTTTTGTGAGGTGTTCTATTGAAGAAAACCTATACAACACGTTTTTTCATTAATGTCGAAGATTTTTAAAAATAGATAGTTGGCGAGGAGTAGGTAGAATCCCCACAAGTCACGTACATAAATCGTTCGTAATGAAGGGAAGAGAGAGAAAATCGCTGCTCGATTTTTAAACGGCTATGCCGTCACTCTTCGTTTCCGGTCGGCCCGTATGCGGACGAGTAACTACGCACGAATACGATGGTATTTATTTATGCGCGTCCATTTGTACGGACTCACGTACATAGAAATTTTACCGACAAAGATGAGGATATCTCGATTACTGTCACCCGATCGCTTGGATCCGGATTGATTGACGTTATTTGTATAATTTCCGCTTAATCTACGAACCATTTTTATGCAAAATTGTCCCATGCATAGTATACGTCAATATTTGAAAAGGCAATTAAAATGTATATCCTTATTGTTTCCTTCTAGATGTGCTCAACAGTAAATTATATTCCATATAAAACCACATCGAGATTTTAGCTAGTTAATAAAACAGCTTACACGTTAAAGCACACTTATAAATAGAACTCTGATGGACATACACAAAATCGCCAATATAAGAGCAGTTTCGGTAGTTGCCTCGCAATGGCCTTGTCATTAAATCAGTTATTGGAAACGTAAGCAGTCTATTGTAAACTGGTGGCGACCCATTGTTGACGCTGACATACACTGACACACGGCTGTGTAACTGTGTGGGCCAGCACTTCATGGAATAATTAAAACAATCGCTCGTATACAGATTTTCTTGTGTAATTTAATAAAGTTTAAGTAAATATCTTATGCAGGTTATGTAGCAAACTAGTAAACATAAAGGCGATCCCTAACTTACCAACTCCACTTTGCAAGCGCTTGGGTTATGAATGCGCTTTCACGTTATTCTGTTATATATTGAAGCGTTCTCCAAAGTCTACACGAAGAAAAACAGATATTGAAAAGTATAGGTATTAAAAACTTTTATATTTAACCATAATATGTGGATATATTTGCTTGAGGATTCGGATATCAAAAACAGGGGACTACGATATATAATGACAACATATTTCTTGAATATCTTAGATTCTACTCTCTAATATCTTGGATATTGTCAGCTAAAATCTCCTTTTTAATATCTACGGATGCTCTACTTCAATACCTAGATTTCAGTCCAAAAGTTAAATTGCTAAAATATTAACTCATAATATGTAGATATTCTGTGCTAACATCTACTTTTCTCCATGCAAAGAAAGCCTTTTGGGTGTCCACAGGCTTCTACTAGATTCTAGAGTTCAAGTACTCAAGATACCAACTTTTATTTAAGCAGCAACTTTATAGCAAAGCCCCAACCTTTTCTGTGATAAAGATCTGCAGATGACCGATAATTATATTTCCTAAATATATATACCTATAATAATTCTTGTAACCCTATATTTCCTATATTGATACTTTCTAAACTCTTAATAAAGAAAACTTCACTGAGAAATCGGAATCAGTGACTCTTTTTTCGAGATTAAAAATAGTGAACATCTACTGAGAATTAGTGAAAATCTCACTGATTTGCCAAATTAATCAAAATGACGGAAATTTGTTGTAACTTTGCTGAAAAATCCTGTCGTTTCTTACTGAGTGAATCATTGAAATACGAATGAATTTCAGTGACCATTTATTTATATGTCAATTTTTTTTTAAATTTTATCTAATTTCGGATAAAGGGCAAATCGTAGCTGATCGCAAGACATTTTATTACGAAAGCAATAAAAGTCAGAGGAGTCTCCCAGAGCAGAGAAAAGGTCCTAAAACTTCTTATACTAAAATGGCAATTCTCCACGTACCTTAAGAATAATGTCCGACACTAAAAATCTTCAGAATCTCTCTTATCTTGCTAAGCAGACATCTTTTCAAGCGCAATGCAAAACTCCAGAATAGTTTTCTAAAAAGGTTCTAGCTTTTAAGAAAGAACGTTTTATTTTACTACTATTTTGGAAATTGGCCATAATCCTTATGAGAGGAAGTTGTAGTATAGAGATAGAGGTACAACCTCACAGGTTGTGCGAGTTGATTAGTTGATGTATGGAGAGGAGAGAAGTTCCAGATGACTGGAAAAGGCGATTATGGTTCAAATATACAAAGGAAAATAAGATAAAAGCAACTGCAATAATTGTAGAGGTCATTCAGAAGTTTGGAGGCATTGGAAATCATTTTAAAGCTTGATAAAAAACATATCACTTTAAAACTCACAAAATGATAGAAAAAAATCTCCAACAAAAGACGAAGAATAAGAGTTGAACTCCTGGGTTTGATTGTCCAATATATATTATACCTATTTTGTGTATATCATTATTATCCCATTCTTTTATATCACCAATATATTGTTATAAAAACTATTTGTATAGGAAATAAGTTTTAAATTAAATTTTGACGGGAATTAAGATTCTTTTATTTTTTATTTAAAAAATACCTTTTTAGCAATGATGAACTATAGCCACTGACTCTATAATGCTGGTGTGGAAACTTAAATTCGTTTTCATAGTATTGCATTTAGAAGGAAATTAAACTGATAAATTGGTATTCGCAGTATTCGTAAACGGATTCTGTAGAAATTGATTCGTTATAAATTGTGCACTGGAGTGAAAATTTCAGCTATTTAAATTCATTTCCCCTTACTGCGATTTTATTTTTATCAGAATCATTAGCAGGTATATTTTATTCTTTAAATTTAAAGTAAACGAAAAAGAGAGTTAACTCATTTTATTTAATAATGATTGGATTATGTGGTGGTCAAACAACAATACGCAAATCTCAGTAATCAAAATTGATAGAAAAGCGTCGCTGAATCAAACAAATAAGTATTTTCGCTGGCCAATATAGTGAAATTTCACTTATTCAAATTTAGACTGTAATTAGCACTTGTCTATGTATTATGGTTTGCGTGGAATATTTTACGACACTGTATAATTGGTCCACTTTTCTCTTTGATTAATTTCCGCGCATTGTTTGGATAAAAAATTGTCTTGTATATACGCGAAAACGCACACGAAAGCCACGTCGAAGTCTCGTCGGCGTACGCGTTAAATTACATTATCATATTACACTATATATTGCGTTCTGCGAATTTTATTTGATATTTTCTTTTTTTGTTATCGTTTCTCTTTCTTTCCATATTTACATTCTTTCTCGCGTTTATGGCTTCCATACTTTTTAAATATATGCAGTTACAGTATTTATTAATTAGTATTGGTATTAGTATTGATATTAGTATAGTATTAGTATTTTATTATTTGTATAGGCTAGCGGATTAAAAGATTATTTGCCCCTAAAAAAATGTTAATTTTTAACGATTTAGTTTAAAGTGTTTCGTTTTCGTATGCCCCAAATTTAACTTGATCGAATCAAAATTGCCAATAAAACATATTTAAGCAGATTTTAATAATTTTTCAAAAATGTAATAACAAATACCGAGTAATTTTCTCTCCATGCGAACACAATTTTTGTTTGAACTTCTTAGAAAATACAAAAACGTAAATAAAGACAAAAAAATTCTGAAGTTGCGTATAGTTTTTATTTTCAAATGGTTTGCTACACGAAGAGCAGTATCATTATTAAAAAAAAATACTACGCTCAGGTACATTATAGGATCATTCTGTTTCAGATCTGCTATCAGATTTAGTGCGAAAAAGAAATTAGATCGAAACTGTGTAAAAATCCAACTTTTTTTAGAGAGGTGATATAAAAAGTAGGAAACCACACAATTGACGTGGTTGTAAGTCGAATGGCAGGGATGTAGTAAATGCACAGAAATGATGTTCTCTGAAAGTAAAAGAATGCAAAAACAAGTACATACTACAACCACGGTGATATACACAGAAAAAAATCTTTTCAAGGGATCTACTCGTGCAGTGTACTTAAAAAAATAACGAAATTTAATATTAGAAGGTATCACCTGTTAAGTGTAGTTGTCACTTGCTAGCGGTTATATACCATTTTTAGGTATATACCATTGATCGGAATGGACAGATCATTATGATCTCGAGAGTCAAATGGTCTTTGGAACAAAATGCTCTGCAACAAAATTGATCCTTTTTTTACTATGCGGTATCACTATGCACTTCGACATTTTGTTTAATCAATAAAATAATTTTTGCATTAAAGCAAACATGTAATCGAACTCTAATGGGCATAACTTAATGCACAGTAAAAAAAGGATCAATTTTGTTGCAGAGCATTTTTTGCTCCAGCGATTATTTGTCTCTCGAGATAATAATTATCTGCCCATTCAGGTCAATTTGATTCAATTTTTTGGTTAATTTCGCAGGCTAAATAAAATCGCTGCCAATTTTTGACGCTGATGTCATAACGGCATAACCTAAAAATTGTATCTAACCGCACGCAAGTGACGACTACACCTAACAGGTGATATTTTCTGATGTCCGATTTCGTTAATTTTTTTCCTTTTCAAGCACACTGCACAATCAGAAACCATAAAAAGCTTGCATATGGGCTAAGGTACTCTGAGAACATCAGTCCTCTTAGTTTGACTTCATACATGATCCCGAATCAGATCATTATGATCTCAAATGTAGATCATTCATTCCAGACGATCAAAATGCTCTCGATTTCGGTATAATTTTTGTTGCATATTAAAATGATAGTGATTTCGGTATCATTTTAAACATTTTTCTTTACTGTGTAAAGATAATTAAAGCACAAAATGCGTTCTAAAGGATTCACTTTGACTCTATTAAGGTATCTATTGGAACTCAAGTTCTATAAATGATACCAACTTTTATTTGAGCCGTAACTTTAGTGAACGCCCAGTTTTTTCTGTGTTCTTAGTTCTTACTTCGCGTTCTCGAATTTTCATTTTTATTTCAAAATACATCTCGGGCTTATTAACTATATAAAGGAAGCTGAAACATTTAGAAAATTTGCACTTAGTTTGCTACATATAACTGCAAATTATATTTTTAAAGTATTATATCTATTCTAATTGCGATAATATTTTGGAATGTAATTCTATTTATTTAATTATGTTGGTCAGTTTTCTAATACTTAGGGGCTTTAACGTAAAAGTTTTGTTAACAAATAGATAAAATGTCGAAGTGAGTATAGCGAAAAATAGGTTCTTCGGAAAAAGGCTATAAAAATTGAGTTATCTTGGAGGCCCAACTGGTGGATCCGTTTGAACAAATTCATCGTTGTGTTCTCATTTTCAGCAAAAGGGGTTTCTTGTTTGTTGCAGCTTTTTCCCGTGCAGAAATTGTGACTCGGATTTGGTAGGGGTCTAGTTATTTTACCCTAACTTTATTAGGACGCTGAACGGGAAATCTGGAAATGACCCGACAAAAACGTCACGCTTTGTAGAAAAGGCATTAGCCCAGGCTCTCTGACCAGATTTGAGCGAGGATACCTTTCTGCATACCTCATTTTCCGAACATTCATTATATCTTTACGATAAATTACCTTCACGAGTGTCATCCTGAACATTCATAACCTCACTTTCGCCTTCGGCATTGTCACTTTCGTCCAATATTCTCGATTGCTCAATGCGTAATTTTTGTGTCATTCGATAACTTTTGCTCCTTATTTGGTGTGACGCCCTGTTCTTTCCATGGTTCCGTAAATAATAATAAACTAACCAATAATACAATACTTATAGTATCACAAAGTTTCAAACTTTTGGAGCATACCGCTCTCAAACATTATCTGCATTGTTCGGGACACGGTACTGTGTGACTACCCGACAGGGTTTGAATTTATTCCATAAATAAAGACTCCTATTATTATAATTTATTTAAAATTCCAACAAAAATCCACAGCAAAATGCTCTGCAACAAAATATTCCCTTTTTTAACTGTGTGAACATTTTCAATCGTAAATTTAGATGAGAAAGTTGCTAAATAACGTGACATTGTTAATAATTCACAGTAAGAAAAAACAGTTCAAAATGATACCGAAATGAAGATAATTTTGATCTGCAACAAAAACGAGACCAAATGCAAGAGCATTTTGATTGGCCGGAGTGAATGATCGACTTTTGCGATCATAGTGATCTGATCAAGATGACTGCCGTTCTCTTAGATCATATGGAAGCTTTTTATGGTTTTATGATTGTGCAGTGTGCTTGAAAAGTAAAGAATGAACGAAATCTGACATTAAAAAATATCACGTGTTAAATACAGTTGTCACTCGCATGTCGTTAGATACAATTTGTAGATTATGTCGTTATGACACCGGCGCCAAGAGTTGGCGGCCATTTTGTTTAGTCTGACAAATGAATGGACAGACCATTTTGATCTCGATTGTCAAATGATAGCTGGAGCAAAATTCTCTGCAACAAAATGGATCCTTTTTGTACTGATCTGTGCTTGCTTTGCAATTAATAATGATTATGATAAGAATTATGAATAATAATTCATAATTTTATTGAAAAGTTAGAAAATGAATCACTGTATTTCATTAGCAACTGTTGTTATCAGTAACAGATATTCGGCTACTCGTTCTGATAATGATATTAAATTTGACCGTCTTTGAAAGTTGTGGCATATGATATGGAGTTTTTCAGAGATCAGAATCTTCTGATATGAAACATTGACTTTACAATCCATTTTGCTAATCTAGGAAGTGCGAATCATTATGTTACGAATTTATTTTAAAAAATTAAAAAATGCTTCCAGAGACAACTTTTGTTGTTGTAGCCCGAGTAAAAATGCTGCGACTTCACTTCGACTTGGTGATGTCTTGACTTCGTCTCCAAGACATCGATGTCGGGATGCGTCTCAAAGCTGAGTTGAAACATAAGCCTTCGTCTTACGTATATGGTCATGGTAGGTAAGACAGCGTTTACTTGTCTCAAGTCGAGACTTGTTTTGGCTAAGACGACGTTTATTTGTCTCAAGACGAGCCTAGTCTTGGCTGAGATGGTCAAACCTTTTTTCGGTGGGTCTAAACGAGTATAACCCATAAAAATGTTCTTAAAAAAATTAAAATTGTAAGTTTCTAGAAGGATCTCATAAGCCGTTAGAAATACATAAAAACAAACAACAAAGATTAGCTTTTATAGCAGTTAGAATGACCCTTTTTTTAGAGCAGCTATACACTCAAAGTTATAGACCGCTCGTTTTGGAGTGATAAGTATGCGGCTCAAGACATAAATATATGTCATCACAACATAAAAACTTGTCTCCAAGACATAAATTGAAGTCTGGCTCCGGCTCAATACTGAGACATGCTCAAGTTGACGTTTCCGACTTCATGTCTTGGTTGGGGACAATTCAAGTCAAAACCAAGTCGAAGAATCTTTACTTGGAAGGTAATGAGTATTACTTGTTGAGCGGGGTACATGCTTCTTTAACCAACGAGGTACCGGTAGGATCTATTTATAAGCAATGAGCTCGCTTCTAAAGGGGCTTCCTCGTAAAAGCAGGACTGGACGTGCACGTTAGTCGTTCCGTTTGATGATTCGTGTTAGCCGCCATCCCTTTATGGCAAAAATCAAAAGATACATAGTAAATTCTGAATATAATTTTTGTCCCATAAAGTTGTTTGTAATATTATCGTTGTAGGTGTCGAAGCTGTCGACTGTTTGCAGCGTTTTCATCCACTTTCGGAATTAAAATCATCTCAACCGACTTTAAACAAACTCCGAATAACAGCAGCACTTTTTTTCTATAGTAAGGTGCTAGTTTCATTATGTGTGCGCCCATACAAATGGTATTTTTTCCCCTGGGCGCTGTTAACTATACCCATCAAGAACTTCGACAAGGTTTAGAATTAATGTTCAATTTCCGTTCTCTAAATCTTTAATTTCTCTGAGGTACGTCCACCGTATGTCACCTTCAAACTTTGTGTAGTTTTGTACCTCATTATTTATACAGCTTTCATGATAATTATTGCGCACACTTTCGGAAAATAAATTAAAGATGAGTATATGATATATGAATTTTGTCGGGCAACAGGATATCGGAAATCTGACCAGAATCCAAGTTCGGAAAGAGTTTTTTTGGAAACGGCAATTCTTAGTGTAAACGTACTGGAACGTCCATTCATTCATAGATAAAAATCTTTGCTTTTATTTTAGGTTGATATTATTTTATAAATTTATATCATGAATATACATGTTGCAAAATGCACACGTAACGTTATATCAAAATGTTGTCTTACTTTATTAGTTTACTTTCATCATCCCTTTGATTCTATTATATCTTTATCCTGATTCTAAGTTAGGTCTAGAATTATATAAAAATAACTATTTTACTAGAAAGAAGTCTTGCAAGTCTCGAAAATTAATTCTCTTCATCTGCTTTTATCAGCATTATTTTGAGTAAAATCTGTAAAAATATTTGCAAAAAGAGCCATAAAAACATAATTACTCATCAGGATTAAGTGATGATCCCATGTTTAGTATGGGCTATGGGTAATTTTGTCGTAACTTGTGTTCTCTTTCTTATTTTTAAATTGTACACAACTACTTCCCTTGATATTAACGATGTCTGCTGTACGGACGCGACGGTGTGTATTCGCTGGTCCGTTTGTTTCGCGGTAATATTTCAGGAACATAATATCGCGCAGGTTCAGAGTACCAGAACTCTCTGGGGGATGATATGGGATGGGTGGAAATGACAGCCAGTTTGGCTACCCCCACCCTTTAAGCATAAAAGCAACCCACCCTCTGAAAATCCCCACCCACGGACCAGCCTCGTATATCGACCCACAGTCGCAAGTACGACCCCTGACACGCGTGCAATGTGCATATGTGTTTAACTAAGACATACCAAGGATGCCAACATAAACAAGGATGCGTTCAGACTTCAGGAAGAAATCTCTGCCAACACGAGGAATGTCCTCTACTAACTGTCGCCTCATTCAAAAGATAAGCGAGAAGCATAAGAGTTGTTCCATAAGTAATTTTAAGATCTGGTCCTTGATTATTTCAACGTTACCATCTCCAAATTGCGAAATTCTATATGGAAACCTGTATACTGAAAAGTTTTCACCTGGAAAATGCACATATTCAGATTTTCTATCTACAACTCCTTAAATTTACGTTCACCTTCAATTCAATTGAATTAACATTAATACACGCATGTGTGAATTTCCCATGGGCTCGAAGGTGGGCCATTGCAAAATCGAACCAACTTTGACAGCCAGAGTTGGGGCAACATACCAAAATGATAGCTATGGACTGTCGTTTTGGGGACTGTTGGCTCATTATACGCCGATAAAGTTGTGCCAAATCTGGCTCACAGAAATAAAAAACGTCGATCCTCAAAAGTACGTAGATTCGGTATTGTTTCAAGTTGCAACAGAAGCGTAACACCGGAGAATGAAAATGACACTATGTTCATGTTACAGTTTCCCAAGTATTCTCATTTTGAGACAAAGATATCTCATTTGAAGAGCATAACAAACGAGCTGCCAGTATTATTATAATAGTAATATTTATTTTTATTTTCACGGGGTGAATAGAAAGTCTAAAAATATTTTAATTGCGGTGAATGTGGGTGCTGTTGAGAACAGGGCATGTATAGTAGTAGTATCATGTGACATACCGAAAGCATGACTTTTTTTGTTATAATTATGGTAAAAATTTGTTACTTATAACTTCAAAAAATAATTTCTATTGTAAAATAATACACTCTGCGGTACCTAGAGACATTTATCCGGAATTAACATACTGAAAATTGCAAATTAGAAATGTACTATCGAAAAAAATAGTTTATTTTTTAACGGAATACATGAGCGTTTCATTCAAATAAACGTTGTTTGCACTGAAATAAATGTACAATTGAAAGATGTATACCAATATGTTAAATTAAAAAAATACTTAATTTAACGAAATGCAAATGTATTTATTAAAAAAAAAAACTACTCTTTTTCTGTAATACATATCGAAATATGTTTATCTGTTCTACATATAGTTTAAAAAGATTAATTTTTGTTGTTTTTATGTTACTGTTGCATATCCTGTCACGCAATCTTAAGTATGAACGTGTACATTCATTAGCATCACAAATACAGTCTTTGATCTTTTAGTTTAATATTTTTATACTCTTATAGGTTAGCCTGAATTAAAAAAAAATATATTTTAGCCAGCATATAGTTTTTCAATTTAGAAAGAAATCTGGGCTTAGATGTTTTTCAATTTCCAAAATCAATTGAAAGTTTGTCGCTTTCATTTTAGAAAATCATTTCTAGGTGATAGCCAGAGCGTTACTTTTCATATTACGAAGACGTAGATATTTTTAGGTTTTAACTAAATTTTAAGAGTTTTATAATTAAAATTAAAGAAAAAAGTTTAAAATCAAGCTATAAGGAAAAAGAAATGAGTTATGTTTCCTAGACTGAAAAATTAGTTTCCTATGTGATATGTGTTTGTCATTAATTATATAATACGAGTATTCGAACAAATATAATATGTGAATATTGCATTTGTTACACTATATAAGTCAATAAACTGTTATTATATTCAAAAACAAGGCTTTTATCAAAGATTTCTATTTATTGAATCTTGACTTGACGATATTCAATTTAATGTTGAAGTCAGTCAAACATGATTTAACAAAAAGGCCCTTTTGCTGTAAGTTTTCTTGTAGATTTTTAATCTACAAGAAGCGAAATCTTTCATTAAGCAGTTTTTTATATCAAATTCCCTTGTTAGGTTTTAGAATTGAATTTGAATTTATTTTAAATTTAAAGCATGTTCAGCATAATATACAAATTATACAATTATATATATGTTATAAGCATAAATTAATTTGTTCATTATTAATTTAAAAATAACAATGTAATTTAATTCAAATTGTTTATTCAGCTAATTATCTATCTTTTTTAATGAAAAGTCTAATATAAATTTAATAGTCTGATGTATCTCTTAAAAATGTTTATTAAGTTTCCAAAACATTCTATAGATATTTTTTTAAATTTCAGTATGGAAAAAAGTTATGGCTCAAATAAAAGTTGGTATCCTTCCGAACTTGAGCTCCAATAGATACCTGTTGAGAGCCAAAAGGGTTCCTTTAGACTTTAGAGCACAACCAAACGCTTGCACAGTAGGGCTGGTAAGTTAGGGATCGATTTTCAGTTCTCGACTGATGACTTTATACAAAAAGTTTCTTACATGAACATGCCTTTATGTTGGCAACCACTGAGTAATATTTCATCCTTCCTTTTCAGCTAGTGGGGTGCATTTTTGTTGCAGCTCCTTTGGAACCAAAAATGGGTTCTAATGGAAAGCCTTCTTTTTTTCTGGCCAGATTCAAAATGTACAAAAAACTTACAGTATGAGGTTAAATTATGTTAACCCCGATCGTAGAGCCAGATATAATCGTAATCCACTTCAGCATGCCATTTGCAGATTTGAATTGTCTCTCTCAAGATGTTAAGGGGCATAGGGAGAGAAATTAAGTTCCAGTGCAGCTGTTTAAATCCTCATAATATGTCAGTAGAATTATATGCAAATCCTATAATAATTAGTTTTATAATTCAGTATGACATTTGAAGATTGAAAATGTCTCGACATAAAAGCTAAGGGGCACAGGGATAGCAACAAAGTTTCGATGTAGCTGCTTGATTCATTATAATATCTCAGTATAAGTATACGTAAAATCTAATGATCATTTTATTATTATTTCTCCATTTAATTTACGAATTTACGGTAAGTAATAATTTCAACCAGAAATTGGTCTTAAATACCATGTCTTTCTCCGAAATATACATAATAATACACTGATAGAAATTAATTGACGGTACAACAATATTTAGGACAAGATTCATTATATTTTATTGCTGGTATAGACACAGCCATACACGATGTTTGTTTTGACCATCCGATTCTTGTTGCTTATGAAGACAGATGCGCAGGCGCGAGCGGGATACGCTTGTGGTAAACAAAACAAAGTGAGTCGAGTAAATCAATCATGCAGAGTGTATTGCTAAACGACAACATTTTAGAGATAGCTTTCTTAGACAACTGTTTAATATGATTACAAATTTCATATAATAGCAATACGTATATTAATTTTTGTACCACAAGTATGAATAAGTTGTATTTACAATATTTCAGTAAGTGCATTTCGTACTCTTTATGATTGAAGTACACGTGTTATATTATGACTGTATGGTTAAATCAATGATACTGTTTCTATCAGTGTACCATGAAAAATTGATAGGCTTGTTACATTTGGAATGATTTTTAGCATATATGCGCGAGCAATTAGATATATTAGTATAAATGTCGATAGACACGTGGATCTCCGTATTATGGATGTATGTATAATTTGATATGTGCGTAGTTTGTGAATAGTTTTTCGTGAATGAAACCTGAGGCAAATTCCAAGGAATATATTGCAAAGTAGGTTAAAAAAGTTCAGGTTTTTGGGGAAATAAGTTTCGTGACCTTACTTTTATCATTATTATCTTATTTTATTAGTAGTTTGTGTTCTGAAGTCGAAATGTTTTGTAAGTTACGGGTTGACAGGACGTCAAAAATGAAACAAGCTTATTCATTCAGCGGTTAACATTCAAGCCAGCGAGTAACTTTATTTCATAATGTACATCTGAAAGTCAATCGACTTTTTAAACTGTAATTGAATGTTCTTTCGCAAACATTTCGATCATTTGAAAATTACATACGAGATGTTCTATTATATGAATGTAATTACATTCATGAAATCGACAATAATGTCAAGGAATAGGGTCTTGGATGGTATTTCGACTGGCAATTCATAAAAAAGTTAAAAATACATAATTATGGGCATTTATTAAAATTTTACTTAAAAGTCTAATTGTATTTACAAGTGCTTGCTTTCCCGGCCGGCTAAGCTTTTGCCCACCTTTAGTGCTTGTCATCCATCTGACAATTAGATCTCTTCCTCTATATTTGGCGAAATTTGTATATCGCCCGCAATCTTGCAGTCGATAGTAATACCGGTTCCTTGTCCGTTAAAGAAGGACCTCGTGATTCCTAAAATACACACAAACCTACATACATAATGATATAGAGATATTTTTTGGTTTCCACATACCTTCGTATTTACGATGGGTCACTTAAAAGTCTTCCATGTCTGCATCTACATATCGATTGTTTCGCAAAACTTTTGTGACTTGATAATGTCCTTTAAAATCGAAGGATCAGCTTAGGAGAGACTCCCATTATCGAATCGAAGTTTCTTAGCATCAGTCGCCTAACCGATATCCATGCATGTCTTTACGTTTCTTATTAGCATTATTATTAATATAACAATATTGTACCTCTTGTAATTTCGAAACCTCTTTGGCGCGAAATGCAATCAAATCCCTATAATTTATGTTTATTATATCATTTCCGATGACTTCCTTGACATACGCTGAGAGACCTTTTGTTAGAATAAATGAAAAAAACTGAATTAGAATTTACTATAATATCGTTCCAAAATAGGGAAAACCGTGGTTTTTTCACACTTATTCGTATTACAGTACTAAAGTATAATATTATACGAAAAAGTAGTATTCTAAATACGAAATATTATGAATCTCTATTTCAAGAATTAACACTATGAAAAAAAGTATACTTTTTACTGAGTTTTTGAAAAATAATTTGAATAAGAAAAATAGTGAATATCGTAGTTTCGAAAACGTATTTTAGAAATTGATATTGTCAATATGCATATGACAGAAACCTGAGACGCTTAGCAAACTATGAAATCATTATTCTTTATTTTTCATATATAGTTTGTTTTCGCCATTTTCGATCGAGCCGAAAGGTTATGTTTCACAAAATTTTAAATATTAGGAATTATTTCTTACGAAATTTATGCACTAAGGTAATAAGATTTAATTCAATGAGTACAATTTACAAAATATTACATCTAAATACACTCAAGTTTGAAGCAACAAATCACCCGTGGAAAAGCCCCCAGATATTTGTCATACTACCCTATATGTTTTCAAGCGACGAGGGTTTGCCGAGAGTTTTGCCAAATATTCCATAATGCAAGTTTAGTTGTTAGGGAATGCGATAGTGCTTTAGGCAAGTTAAATTCGAATCTAGCCACAGCCGTTCCGATTTTTCATAGCGATTAAGCGTGAGATTGTGTATGTAGTGAATAAATCAAGTGTATAATAATAAAAATAATTGTACGCGTTTATCCGTATTTACTTGTATTTAATTTGTGTATTTAGTTTCTCCTTCTTAAGGCTAAATCTTTTGGTGGAGTGAGTTCAAAAGAGTTCAAAAGATGTTTTCGCTCTTTCAAATAAAATCTATTACTATAGTTTTAACTTTGCTTGTCAACTTTGATACAGTGAATTTTTAAATTCTCGCAAGTTTTATAAGAGTGAATGCAACATCCTTCCCATTTGTTCAAACAAAAATATTAATTTTGACATCCAAAACCCACTATATTAATTTTTGATACGCTAACCCTGTTTTCTCTTTTTTGAAACGATATTAAACTAAATTATTATACATTTTTATCATTTACTCTAACAAAAAGTCTCTTAGTGTAATCACTGACCTTTCGGTGTTTACGCGCAAGTTATGCTAGACTCCTCGCCCGTAGACACGTATACAGCGTTATTTATAGAAAATTCTATTTCTGCCTCAACTTTAGGCCACTCTCTATCACTATCATGATTGCTCAATTTTTCTAACATAGGTCCTAGGACTTTGTTGATAATCACTACCTGCCCATTCGCTTGCGGAGACCCAGTCGTTATTGCTGATGCTTTACATCATACTCAATAACAAATTCCTGACACTCTTGCGAAGCAAAAAGGTGTTCCGCGATCAGTGATTAAGATTTGTGGTTTGCTGTGATCTGGAAAAATCATTTTTTAAACATGAAATTGTTTGCGCCCTCTTCGTGGTTTTTGTAACACTCTTTTTTTACACTCTTGTATTACAAATTTCAATATGAGTCACATATATAATTTCGATTTGGGATCACCTTGACTTTGCCCTCGGCTTTACAAAAAGGCTATGTGAGCGCAATATGCATCAATTTTTATATGATTGTCAATGTACTAAGTTTGTCATGTAGAGTTTGGTACATAAAACAAAAGTGTATTAACATTATCAGCTCAATTTTCTTTCTGAATAAATTGCCCTTAACAATGCATATAATATTACAGCTGCTGCGCACTCATGTCAAATAAAAAGTTGTCTTGAATAAAAAGCATCGTCCTCTTGCCTGTTTTGTTCTTAACCACCTGAATATATTTTTTACACAAATAGAATTATTTTGCTGTAAGATTAGGTGAAGTTTAGTCGCATAAGGATAATTTCGGTTGAAAAAGAATTTTTGTTCAGACTAATGAAAATCTTTTCAACCCTGCCCTCGCAAAAATTTTTCCGTGGCCCAGACCGGGGCCTGATTTGGCCAAATGGGGTTTCGATCGGGAAGCCAGGTCGTATCAGATCCGTGATAAAACGTACGGCCCAGTCTGCGCCGAACTTCTTTTCCCGATCGGTGTGCCGGGTCAGTGCCGAATCGGTACCCTATCAAACCCCGATTGAGTTATATTTAAAATTATGACGCATTTTTAATCTAAAGAATTAGGAATATTTATATTTTCATTTAAAATATGATTAACCAATCTCTCTTCTTCTTCGTCATCTGCATCATTTGTATCAGAACCTAAAATAGTTAAATATACATTGACACTCTTCTTGCATTTTAAGATAAATTTTATGAATTTGGTACAATTTTTGTACAAAACGTGAATACTTATAAGTCTTATATTTTAAGTTAAATAACTTACGCAAATATTATTTTTAAACACTAATTTTCATACAAATATTATTATAAATAATTACTGATATCTATAGAATAAAAGTTTATGTTGAAATTAAGTTTGTAATTTTAATTTTGAGGTTAGGTTTCACTGATTTACTTATTTTCACTTAATTATTATTTATTAAATATAAAAACTTTACACTGAAATGCGGATGTCAAAAACCACTCTGACACCAAATTTAGTGTCTGTAGCTCCATTGTCTACTTCCCTTGACATGTGCTAGATGGCGTTGCAAAACGGGCAACACGGTCTGGCACGACTCTGGGCCATGAAATGAGCCCTATATCTGGTCCAGATCATGCCAGCCCGATCGGGGTCAGGTTGATAATAGGGCAAATATTCTGCAGTTTCTACGAGGGTAAATTTAAAAAGAAAATTCCATTTGCGTCAAGAGACATTCTTTTGACACACGAGGATATTTCTCTGAGTGGAGCCCATCTACATGTATCATCCTCCTTTTTTCCCGATGCACCGTCGTACTATCAAAGCTTTGGAGTTCCATCATCCTTCTATGTAGATATTCTAGAGTTAATATCTTTTTTCTTTAAAGCCAAAATATCAATGCGTTACAATCTGTGACTATTTTTAATTCAATTCCATGAAGATATACTCGAAATCTTTGAGAACTCATAAACAATGGCGTTTCATAAAATAAGCTTGTATCACAATGCAATTCTGTTTCGGCTGTAGGATTATAAATTTCCAAAATAGGAGTTTCTGTAAATTTCTTTTTTATACAAAAAAAAGGTTTGCACACACTTTACTGTCAGATATTGAAAAATACTTGGAAAAAACAGTCTCGAGTGGCACTAAAACGAGACCACTGGTGGCACTGACATGATGTTATCCTTTAAAAAGTAGGACATGAAAAAAAATGATACCGTAAAAAAACGGATCTCTAATTTTTACAGTGTCGCGTAGTGATTCGACAATATTTGACAAATAACTGTAAAATGTATAATAAATATTTTACTTCTTAAGGTGATATATTTGTTTTTCTAATACAAAATCCATGTGTTCACATGCGTACAAGTATTGAATCCGCTAGGGGCGGTCCATAAATTACGCAACGCAATTTCTTGAGAATTCCCCCCCCCCCAACTTATCTAACACTATTTTCCAGCGTCTGCTCAGAACCACTATAGGAGATTTTTTAATAAACTATGAACTCGAAATTCAATTGAATTAAACACTGTTAGACATTTATGTAGGAATTTTCTGAAACGCGTGACTAAAGCTTTATGCAGTAACCGTTTCTAAACATTAATATAAACACGGGGATATATGATATAACCTATAGGTACATACGCATTCGATTGATTAAAAAAATTTTCATATTGTCTTGCTATATTTATATTGTTAGGCCAAATATAGGCTGCGTATTTACTTTAAAATTAATGGACTGAATTTTTTTCAATAATTCTTTGTTTTTTATGGAATCAGCCACACACTGTACACAACAGAACGAGCACAAAGTCAGACGACGAAAGCCTTCCCAACGAGACGCGTCTCTATATAGGTGGACTCGTCGGTCAAGCACGTGGCCATGTACGTTTCGTAAATTTTCGCAGAATTTCATTTTAAAAGTAATAGGCTGAGCACTTGAGCAGACAGCTTTTCCCTTTGTCAAGCGAGAAGTGTGCAAGTAGCAACTGCGCATGTCTTTCTGTTACCATTTAGGGATTTGCGGAAACTATTTGTAATTGTCAGATACCGTTTATGTAATAAAAAATTCGTTAATTTAATATTAAAAGCTACACTCAGAGAAAAGATTTATTTGATTCAACAAATCAGTTTGCTTAACCTACTTTGCTTGTTAAAACTAAAAAATTTGTCAGCTCGAAGAAACCTTTGGTTGTATTTAGAAAATACAAAGAATTAATTTGGTCAATTCAAAGTAATTATTTATTTGAGCATGTTTAGTTTATTCAACAAAATAATTGTATTGAGCGGAATATATTATTTATTAGAAATGATTTGGCTAATGTAAGGAAATAATTTAGTTGATTCAACCAAATACTCCCATTAACTACACTAAACATATACCCAAGCGGATTACGACGTCAGCCTCCAGTTTGCGTGGCGAAAAGTGAAGATCGTGCGTCGCGTTTCGCGTTGCGTCATCAGTGTATGAAAAAATGAGATCTACGAACACCGGGACACTCAAGAGTGTCAAATTTATTCGCAAAGCTGGGGGCTGTAACGAGATCCAGAACATTTTCAATATTAGTACAACCTTTAGTTGTTCACCGGTGCAGGCAACTTATCCTAGAAATCTATAATTGATGAGAGAACACCAAAACAATGTATGGAAAAAGGCTCTTTCCATACATTTTGTATACAACCGTTGATACGACGGCTGTTGATTCAAACGAAATATTTGTTTGGATCAACTAAAATATTTGTTTGATCCAACCAAATTTTTCTTGAATCAAACAAACTTTTTTCTAAGTGTACTGAACTTCTTTTTCAGCAAACTATTTTTGTAAAGATCAGTTACCTTAATAACTTAAATGTGTCGGAATTTTCCGAACATTTCTAGCAGTGTATGTCTAATCCAATTGGACTATACAATTAATTCCACTCCAATTTTTTTCATCTTCAACGAAGTTTCTTCTCCTTTCTTCTCTACGTGTCATTCATTTTCTTATCACATGTCTGGCAATAATTTTAACGTTATCTTTACTTTGTGTATACATTCTATTATCCTTAAACTTAAAATACGGTAGTGTCATGAGTTCGTGAATAAGGGAGTCGAGTTAAATGAAAGGATCCTCCCTTTAGTTAAAACTGAAGCACGTATTATGTTTCGAAAGTAACAGCAGTGTAGAGTCGTTTAAACAGTAGCACGTCTTCCATTTCTCTTCAACACATTCTTCTTCCTTTTCTTCCTTCTCGTCTTGCTCCTCTTTTCTTTTTTTTTATTTAATTTTTTTCCATCGTCTTTCTCCTGCACATCAGACTCATAACGTATGTAGTTGGTGTGCGTATGTGGAAAAGAGTGGAGCTTGAGACAGAGAGGCTAGAGGGGATTGAGAGTTGCCCGGTTTTAGAATGTACTGACACGCGCCTTCATTCGCGATGCCCTCTAGCACTATCTGCAACGGCTTGTATTCTTTACTTCAGCAGATGAGCTTTCCTGGACAAACAAATGTTAGCCATAGAATACCAGACAAATTTCATTACCAGCTTCTCCAACCCGGAAAAGATTTTTCCTTGCTCAATAATTCAATAGTCTACACTCTCGTTTCAAATTAGTCTGATTTGTTTTGGATAAGGGGTGGGCCACTCGATTTTCCTCGAACACTCTCGAAATATTTCCATATATTCCATTTAAATATTCCTATAATATATTCGCAGATATTATTGATATTCTTGATATTCCGAAGTATTCTCAAATATTCCCAAGTATTTCGAAATATTCTGAAATACGTATTTCCAAATACTATTATCTCATATTTTAATGTATTTTTCGGGGATTCTGACAATTCAATCCTCATGCATCACTTCCCTTCATTTCTTTGCGACTAGAAATGTGCCGATGAAAGTCTGAATTGGACATTTTTTATATATCTTTTAGTGTTTGAATATTTGGAAATTTCATAATTTTTTTTATATTTTTACTTTTGCTATTCCGTACACGGAGAAAAATGGATGTTTAAATGTAGATGTTTAAAGGGTAAGATTGTCCCACCTAACATGCAGATATTTATG
>JAAAKG020205934.1:0-23046 GCA_010014905.2 Druon quercuslanigerum | reverse complement strand
TAATATTCGATAACATACTAATTCATAAAATCCAAAATGTTACTAAAGATGTAGTTTTAGAATTGACAGTAATGGTTCAACACGGTAATTATGCATATTTTTAAATATACAATACTCTTGTAAAGTCTGATAAATATTTTGAATGTGCGTGAATAAAATATCTATTTAAAATTTAATTTATATATTGCAGGATCTGGATTTTTCGAAGTATCTTTGGATGGCACTTTGTTATGTTCCGGAGTTTTACGAAAAAGTGTATCCGCAGTTCAGGAACAAATGAAAATTTCTAATAAACTTAATAATAGTGAAGAGCAATTGAACCACATCGATATATATAAAGAACTCCAAATGCGAGGATTTCAATACTCTGGAACTTTCAGAAGTATTAAAAAAGTAAATTCAAATGGATCATACGGCACTCTGGTAGCAGAAAAAGAGTGGATTGTATTCGTTGAAGGAATGATTCAGATGTATATCTTTAGTAACATTCTAAAAACAACACAAGTTCCGCTGAAAATCATAAAAATTATTATTGATATGAAGCAATACAAAGAAGCAGCTGACGATTCCAAAGGTATGTAATTTTCTACATCAAAACCTAGTATTATCAAATTGTTGAAAAATAATTGATTTCTAAAATGATTATTATTTGATCAGATATCCCAGTGTTAGTTGATCAACAACTCAACGTTGTTCATTCAGGCGGTGTGGAACTTCAAGGAATTAGTCTAATGTACATTGAGCACGAATCCTTCAAAGGTTTAGTGGATATTAAAGAAATAAACATAGTCACGAATTCAACTGGAACGGTAAAGATTCAATCAACTCTAAATGTTCCGAAATATCGTCAGGCTGCGAACTGGAGAGCTTATCAATTTCACCCAAATGATCTTGATTCTATTGATTGGGTAGAAGATCAATCATTTATTTATTTAGATAGTAATAGAGTCGTAAAGGTCGAACACTCGTCGATTGAAGAATCCGATTTACTTATTGCAACTGAAAACATGAGACCTCATATGACCATTAGGAAATACGAAACTAGTGAAGCCATATCAGGACTAAAGAATTTCGGATTAGAATATTCTGGAATCGATATGAAAGGAACGCATGTGATGGGAATATCAGGATGTGGAACTCTTTCAAATATCACTATACCTGATCCAGAATTGATTTGGGAAGTTCCAAAAACTTGGAGCCTACAAGATGCAGCTACAGTTCCACTTACTTATGCGGCAAGTTACATGGCTCTTTACTTAAAGGGTGAAATAAAAAAAAAGCAATCAGTTTTGATTTATGATGGTATTTCTGCTTTTGGACAAGCTTTAATCAAGTTGGCTTTAAGTGAAGAATGTGAGGTCTTCGCGACTTATGCAGCCAAAGAAGAGAAAGCCTTTCTAAAAAAATGCCATCCTGCTCTTAATGAGAATCATCTCTTCTCTTCAAAGGGTTCATTTCAAACTGAGACTATGCTATCAACTAAAGGAGCAGGAGTAGATCTTCTTATTTATAATTGTAGCAATTTAAACGAAATTGAGTCTAGTTTAGCGTGTGTTAAAAGCCAGGCTCGTGTCATAGTTCTTGGGAATCTGCTGAACGCTTTTAGTGAATCTCTGGGAATGGAAATTTTCTTGAAGGAAATTAGTCTTTATTCAGTTATTCCAAAAAATTTAGTTGATGCTGATGCAAGTACAAAGCAAAAATTGGTTGCTTTGGTAAAAGATGGCATTAGTAGAGGCATAGTCACTCCCTTACCCTTAAATTTATATTCAAGAGAGGCCCTTCGTCAAGCTTTTAAAGAAAGCGCCAAAAGAAGTTCTAAAAAGGTAAGCATATTTCATATATGTAGTTCTCAAAGTAGCTTACTTTTATTAAATTACTAATTTGAATATAAAATTATACTTTTCTTTTAGATTGTGGTTAAAGTTCAACCAGAAAATTCGGTTTATGGAGCATCAGTTACTTCCCACTTTTTTTTCTCAAATAAAAGATCCTACCTTATAATAGATAACTTGAGTTCTTTTGGCCTAGTATTAGTAAATTTCTTAGTAGCTCGTGGAGCCAAGGATATATTAATCGCTTCAGCGAATAATAATTCAAAAACTTTTTTCAACTATCGTACAAAAATTTGGCAGCAATCTGGAGCAAAAGTGATTCTTCGTGAAGATCTTGATTTTTCTAAGCAGGAAATTTTAAAGAACATTCTATCAGAAGCTTCTCAATTGAATCCAGTTGATATGATATTTGATCTGCAAATGATGGATGAACCTTCAAAGCAATCTTCTTCACAATATCTTTTTACAAAGAATCTGATTGAGGAATCTAATAAAAAATGTAAAAATCTGCGAAAGATTGTTCTCTGTTCGACTTCAAGATATGCTGACGAAAATTTGAATAATACTTTATTGAGGAATATTAATGTGGTAAAGCTTTGCCAAGAAAGTTCAAAGGGTGGTTTACGAGCAATTTTCATTTTGTGGAGTTCAATAGAGGAACTGGTCGAATCTAAACTTTCAAAAGAAAAGCGAATCCCTTTCCTTACAATTTCACAATGTGTGGAACAACTGGAATACTTGATAGGACTAAGCACGTCTGTGGTTACTGCATCCTGTAGTAAATCTGTAATGATGAAAAGTCAACAGGTAAGTAACTTGAGGTAATTTCAAATTTAAAAAATGCTTTATTCAAGCCTAATTATAATACTCAAATTAATATGAAATACTTCTTGAAGATCCAGTATCTATATTAAATTGTATTTAAAGGTTTTTTTTACCATTTCTTTAAAAATTTATTAGGTTGATGATTGATTTAAATAAATAGCTGCAAAATTTATACTGGAAAAAAATAATATAAATTTGAATCCAAATTTTTTTCAGAATGAAACTAAAGATAAATCGGCTACAGAAACAGACGAGCGTGCTCAATTTCAAGAATACCTTTATACTACTAAAGGTGCAGCTTCGCAGGAATTGATGAACCTAATAGAAGAAGCAAAAATAATTAATTAATTTATTCACATTATCATTTATTTATTAGCTTCAATAATTGTTTTATATAAAAGAATACGTTTGCAATCTTTTATTTTTAAGTTTAATCCGTAGAGCGATCCTCTACTACGAACTATAAGTAACTGCTATACCGATTAAATTACGTTTTACCAGAGCGACCTGAGCCAAGAATTCTGTATTGGGTTACTTTGCTATCTTTCTTCGAATGGTAGTTTTAAGCCTATTTAAAAAATTATTTTAAAAAATGCCAGTAAAGCAACATATTAACTAAATTAGAATAATACATTGATAATTTAATATTTAAAAAAGGCCTGATTTACAGAATATCTTCTCAAATTACTATGTCAATAAATTTGATTTGATTTTACACAAAACAGCTTGTTCCTTAACAAACTCAGAAACTGCTACACGTTTGCATTAAGTCACGAATTATCTATGTTCTATTTTCTAACACAAATAATTTTATTACCAAGGTAGTATATATACGTCTGCAAGCAACCCTTGTTCCCCTTCTCCTTGCTACCTCCGTACGTTTAGACGCCACCTTGTTATGAGCATACATAAACGGACGGTCTATCCGGACGTTTAACTTTTGCTTATAAAGAAAGATACCATTTTGAAAAATACAATCATTTGCTGAGAGGGGCAAGAGAACTTCTTTATAGGTATATTTGAATATAAATGCTCCGAAATCAATTGACGAAAATTTGGCAAAGTAAGACGGTGACGAGAAAAGCTATCTCTTTTTATAACATGGAATAGGTAATCAAGTCGCTACTAATAAATTTGTCTTAGTATACCATTTCCAATTAACTATCAGGCTAGCAGACGCATTAGTAGGTTGCGGACAGGTTAGCCCTTTACCGAAGGCTTCTGCTAAATGCGGTTGCTTATACAAAATCCTACTCAATTTAAAGAAAACTGAAGATGAATTGTACTGCAGTGATATTCATAATAAACTCTCAATTCGGGGTCTTCAGTACTCTGGGCCTTTCAGAAGTATTCATAAAGTGAATGTAAATGAAACGAATGGTCATTTCGTAGTCCGAAAAGCGTGGACTGCATCCCTTTAAGGAATGCTTCAAATGTTTACCTTCGATCATAATATGAAAACAATAAAATTCCCCTAAAAATTATAAAAATTATTTTAAAAAAATAAAATATTCAATTCGTGGCTAATACCAGTTAAAGCGTTTAATGTTGTTGTAAAACCTTGTTGTTAAAGCTAAGACGCGTTTCGACACAGATCTGTGCCCTTTTCAATCATTGTTTCTTTATACAAAAGTTCATTAAAGCTAGAAAAAACACGATATTTCAACTATATAAATTATTATTGTTATGGAGCAATACAAAGAAGAATCCAAAAATTGGAAGTGTAAGTAATTTTTAAATGTATCGATATCGTATTGTTGGGCTGCTTTCTAAAGATTTATTTTAAAAAAGTTTTCGTTTCATCAGGTATCTCAGTATTTATTGATAAAAAATGAAGATAGTTCGTTCAGACGTTAAAGAATTTTAAGGAATCAATCTAATGCCGATTAGACGCGATTCCTCTAAAGGCTTTGTGGATATCAAAGGAGTAAAGATTATAACAGGTTCAATTGAATTGATCAACGCTTAGTCAGTTTCGATTGTTTAAAAAGATCATAAGGTTGCAAACTGGCGAGCCTGCCAAATTGACCCCTTTAATTTGAATTCATTTGATTGAGCTGAAGTCCAATCTTTTAGTAATTTAGACGATAGAAAAATCGTAAAATTCGAATACTCGACGATTGCGAATCTGATTTATTTCTTGCAACTGAAAAGGTAACTTCAGATGTCACCTATAGAAGAACGGACACTCAACAAGTAATATCAGGGTTGAAATATTTCGGATTAGAATATTCTGGAATCAATACAAGTGGACGGGTAAAATAAAAAAGAATGAATCAGTTATGATTTATGATGGTGTTTCTGCTCTTGGACAAGTTTCGATCAATGTGGCTTTACGTGAAGAAAGTGAGGTTTTCACAACTTATGCAACCAGCAAAGAGAAAAAATTTCTTAAAAACCACTATAATGCTTTTAATGAAAATCATCTCTTCTTGTCGAGGGTTTCTTTCAAAACGATACCTTATCGGTAACCAAGGGCAGAAAGAGATTTCAGCAATTATTATACAATAGGAAAAGAGCCTTCATTAGTTTACTGTCACGATGTAAATGAATGAATGGATGAATTGACACCAGAGATTAACAGAGCCATCAAATGGAACGTATTTAAAGATTCCTGTAAGAGAAGTTTGAAAGCTGCTTTCCTTCACAATGCGAATGTTTTTGCTCCCACACCGGTAGCACATTTAACTACGTTGAAAGAGAATTACGAGAATATTAAATTCGTGTTGGATAAATTAAAATATTCAGAATACAATTGGCCTATTTGCGGACATTTCAAGGTATTTGGAAAAATTCTGGGGCAGGAATAAAGTAAAGTTAAACACCTATATTTCCTATGATTATGGGATACTCAAGATCGACCTAATTATTATAAAAAATATTGATTGGTCATACTAAAAAACTTTTGATCCAGGTTCAGAGAACATTATCAGTAAATCTAAAGTCTAAATAAAAGAATTTTGTTCTCCCTTTGCTTAAAGTTTGTTTACACTTATGTTTAAAAACATTCACGAAGAAATTTGGAATAGAACATCTTTAACTCTCCCAAATATTAAGTGCAGAAAATTGCCAATATTCTTCGAGGCATTTTATTCAATTAAAAAATGTCTCGTAATTTAAAGGAAACATTGTTTTGTGTTACTCGAGTTCACATTCTATTTAATTTTCCATGGAGAAATATTCATTTTCAAAAGGCAGCACAGTACTTCTTGCAATCACAAAAGTTTATTTGCGGTGAAAAATATTGGATTGGACTAAAAGCAATGGCAATTTCATAAATCGGTATTTGTGGATCATGAAAGGTCATGAGATGTTACTCAATAGATCATACCAAGCGATGAGAAATAGCGAAAAATTGCATCAATTGGCACCAAGTTGCTGCCATTTAAACAAAGTATTTTGTCCAAAATACAAATTTTCATTTTTGAGCAGCAAAGCTACCCTATAAACAAATGGAAAACTATATTTTTTATTTGTAGATTTAGATTCTCCACATGTTTTCACACTTTCAAGGTTAAGTCTTTAAGCAAATATTAGAAGCTCATTTTTCATAAAGTTACTGTATTTATTACCATTTAAAGTGCCATCAATAAAATACGAACTGATGAGTTATTTTCCTATTACTCCACACCAAACGTACACGGCCCAAGGACGCTGACACTAAACTTCGCGCAAACAGTGTGGATTTTCCAAACTTCAATAATGTATGTTTTGTTGATTGAAAATACTGTTGTTTCCTGAAAGACGACACGTCTGAGTTCAATACTCAAAAGGAAATTCGGGTACTCTTATACGCGAGTCTGTTCGAAGCCGTATTTCGGTTACCGCATCCAAAAGGACCCAAAATAACTTTTAAAGTGACTGCGTGCTATAAGAAAGTTATAAGACATTGTAAAGAAGATTTTAAAGCGGTATAAAGAGGTAGGTAACCTTGAAGATTTACCAGCCAGAGTATAAGTATTTTTAATTGCATGCTTTACATTATTGCGTTACCATTTCCTGTAATGTTCGAAGTATTGCAGATATTGAAATGGAGTTTAATAGGTAAAGGTTCACATTATCATTCAATTGCTCATACATAGTATACTACATTCAACAACAGAGTTTCCAGAAATTTGCAATTTTGTATGCTTTTGGTTTGAATCTGTTTAAGTGGATATTTTAAAATATGCAGAAAAAATAATATTGAATGATAGCATTTGTCCACTAAACAAGCTCATTAACTTAACTAATATATTTAAACGTTGTAATTTAAAGCAGAAGTAATAGTTTTCTTTCTAAAGCAGTAATACGAAGCTGCTTACAAATTCTTCAATAAGCATTTCTACTAATATTTGGTAGAAAAACACCAATTCTCTTAGTAATGCTTACTAATTTATGTAATTGGTTTTTACTAAGCATTAATAGAAAAGCCTAGTTAAGCAATCAGCGAAGGGCTTCACACTATTTCATTAATAGTAAGCTACTAATTCAGCTACATATCAAACATAGACAATATTAACATTTTTTAATGTCTTGAATATCTTTAATTTTTTAAAGTGAAATTTGATAAATATTTTTCTCAACAAATAAAAGATGGCTTCACGAACTTTGTTTGGTGTAGAGATACTAACTCACGCCCTTGTCAATATTTTTGGTAATACTCGATTTGCAGGTAGATTAAATAAAAAGTAGTATTATTAACGACTAAAGGATATTTAATTTTCATTATTTGACTTTGAAGATCATCGGTGGGTGCGCATAAGAGACTCTTTTCTAATTTTAATCAAAAGTGGAAAGACTAAATATCCTTTTATTTTTCTCTTAAAATTCAATTAGTTATTTTTCTAACAATATACGTCCATTTTTCATTAACCCTATGACTACCAAATGAATGAATAGTTAAATTGAAAAAGTTATAAATATTTAAACATCTAATGCATCAAAAGCGACTAGTCCGTGTCTTTAAAGGCATTCTAGAAAAAAGAGTGAAATTAATTTTTTAATCAATTTTTTAATTAATTTCAGTTAGACAAAGATTAGGTTGGAATTTATTTCGAATAGAAAACGGTACAGCCAGAATCATATTGATTATTTTTCCTTTCACAAAATCATAACTCTGAAATCGTAAATCTTAAAACACTGTGTAAGTGAAAAATGGGGCATTCTTTACTTTTCTTTGTTACTGAGATTTTTAACTGGCATGATTCAAACCATTTTAACACAAAATAACCTAAATGATCTCAAATTGATTTAGGAATACTAAAATTGTTGATGGAATTCGATTTGGAAATCAGTAAAATAAACAAGCAGTTTTATCATAATTTCATAAACTCCAATGATGATTAAAAATATTTTTTTCTAATAATGAACTATCAAGGTAAAAGCAAAACTTTTGTTATTGCGAAATTAAGGAATTAAATTTTTTATTATTCTGCTTCTATTGATATTGTACTATACTGCCATGATTTAAAAATAGGCACAGAATATAAATTAAATTTGAATAACTTTATATATTTATGTATATGATAGAAGAGGAAGTGCGAGAGCGTAGGAATGAAAAGAAGGAGAGGGTGGATGGGGAAAGAATAAGGGCAATGAAGAGAAAGGAGAGAAAGGATGGTCTGGTGGTACTAGGTTGGGACTTTAATGCGAGAATGGAGGGAGGGGGTGGAGGCAGCCTGTACCGGGAAGGGGAAAGCTTCGAAAGGAAATCGAAGGATACGATAATAAATAAGAGAGAGGCAGATTGTAAAATACTGCATGGAGGATAGAGGCTGGGTTTTGGCGAATGGTATATTACAAGGATCATGAATATGCAAGGGTGGGAGAAAAAAGTGAAATTCGCAGTATGGCGGAATGCAGGGTGGGAAAGAAGGGTCGTTAGAAAGAGAATGTCATGTACAAGGGAGGCGATATAGAAGTATCAGGGGCAACTGGGAAAGGTAAGTTTTAAAGGTGAGTAGTTGGAAGAGATAAGTGAGGATCTGAAAGAGATAGTGAAAGTGTGTGTGCAAAAGAAGGTATTTGGAAAGGAGGAGAAAGGAATGGTGAAGCCCTGGTGGAATACGGAATTTAAAAATATTGAAGAGAAAGGTGAAAAGGAAGTACAGGAAGTGGAAGAAAGAAACTGCAAACAGGCTGAAGGGGGTAATGAAAAAAATATGGTGGGAAAGGGATTCCCAAGAGGTTGGTGGGAGGGGTTGATCTTACAACTGTATAAAAAGGGGGACAGGAAGATGTAGGAAAATTAAAAGAAAATTGCGCTAATAAATACGGCGTATAAAATATACGCGATAGTGTTCGCAGATAGGCTGCGGAAGGACCATGAGGGGAAAGGAATACTACCGGAGACGCAAGCAGCTGAATAGGAATAGGAAGAAGGTTGTGGAAGCCATGACAGAGAAGAGAGAGAATCAAAAGTGCTGATCAAAAGGGTAAGGAAGGTATGTGAGAAGACAAAAGAGAGGATGAGAGCTTAGCCCAACGCTTTTTACAATTTAATCGCGTATATAGAAGGTAAGCTAGCGGCCAGAGCGGTGGGAGGATTTATGGTAAAAGGAATCGGGATATAATCATTCGCATATGCAGATGGCATAGTGCTGCTGCCAAAGAGTGAAAAGGCTTCAAAGGAGATGATGAAACGGTTGAGAAGATACTTAGTTAAAAATAGGTTAAAGTTTAATGTGGGCAAGTCGAATGTTCAGGAAAGGAGTTAGGAGAGATAAGGGAGGAACTTAGAGTAGATAAACATATAAAAGAGAGAGTAAGAAGAGCAAATGATTGTATTTGTGGATGATCGATTCGCTATTGGTGAGTTTTTTATTTTATGGAGTAGACGTGTGGCGGTCTAAGGTAAGTGTCGAGGTCAAGCGGATACAGGAGAGGTATGGTAAGTGGGCACTCGGTTTGTTAAAGAATACACTAAATTTTTGGAAGAGGGGCGAAGTCTTACATTCACGGTGTTTGCTTTTATAGGTTCACTCTCTCTTTCTTTCCTTTCTCGAGTAAAAACTTTACTTTTGACCATAGGTGTTTTCTGCGGTTTTGTACTCGCAAAGCTCGCCTAAGAATTTCAGGTCTAATTTAATGCTAAGTTTGTCTTTTATAAAGCACATTGCGTTTTCATCGTTACCAGCAAGTGAAACATTATGAACGTACAACAAAAGTACGACGAGAATTTTATCTCTGACGAGAGTAAATAAACAGGGATCTCTTTCGCTAGCCTTTAAGCACATACTCTTGACTACTCGAGTGAAATATTCATTCCAGTTTTTCAAACATATTTTCAGTCCATACAACGACTTTTCTAATTTCAAGACCAATTCCTTTCTCTCTCCCTCCGAAAAGGCAAAACCTTTCGGAATTTCCATAAAGATTAATTACTTTAAGGGAATGTGTAAAAACGCTGTTCTCACATCCAATTGCCATAAAGTCATTGCAAATTTATTAACGATTAACAATAACGCTCTAACTAGAACCGACCGCTATACCGGCACGTATGTTTCTCGCAAGTCTTTGCTATTACTGTCGCTAAAACCTTTACAAAATAATCGGACTTTAAATACTGCTGTACCGTCAGGATTTGATTTTTCATTCAACACCCATCTCACGTCGATGATATTTGGCTTAGCTCCTAGCCCTTTTTAGTGAGCCTTCTACCAATGCTAAAAACTTCGTTTCTCTTTAATGAATCGATTGCTTTCTAAAAAGCTTCTTTCTTCACAGTTAGTTGTCTTAAAGTTGCTTGCGTCAACTAACGCAAATAAAACTTCTATTTTATTGTTCTCGAGTTCTTTTATTTTCTCCGTTTCCGACGTCGTTTCTGCGTTCGAAACCAAGTTCTTTCGTTTCTTTTATATTCTCAGCAGAATTTAAATTGGCGCTTCTGAAGAGTCTAATATTTTGCTTTGAGTTAAATAATTACATTCAGCGTCATTTTTAGTTATAAAAAGCACATTTTTTGACAAGTCTTTTACCAGTAAAACTCATCAAACTCAACAGTTTTTCTGTTATCTAACTCAATTGCAAACTTTCCAACGCCTTACCTTGGGAGTTTAGCTATCTGATTTTCTAGTGTCCTTGCAACTACAGGTTTTATTTCCGAGCCAATGCTTTTGAATATTAGACACGAATTAGTTAAGTGATCCGTCGACCAGTTCTTCCACCTCCACGTCTACCTCTGCCACATCCTCTTCCCCGTCTGCCAGTGCAATCAACTGATTTAATTTCTGGAACGCTGTCAGCTCGAGCGTTAAAAAATTAACTTCTTTTCTCTCTTTCAGTCATTTCCTCTCCAGAAGGTAGCCCTTCAAAACTCCTGACCATGACTTTAAATTTATCAAAAAACTCTGATGCAGTTTCTCTGCCAGGTCTGTACTTCAGTGTATATATGTCTCTCCGGACCGAATGTAAGCTTATTTTTATCTCAACCACCTTAATTTGTCTCAGCTTTTCAAGCATTACCTTCAGTTCAGAGAGGCTTATCACTATCGTATGATATGCATGGTCAATATGATTTATTATTATATCTATAATTCTACTTTCATCGCTTCTAAGTTCATTTGCATCAGTCACTTTCAACACGGTTTCGTAATTTAAGCGTTTAGCTCTCAATTCAGTCATAAAATATTCTTTGAAAGACTCAAATCTACTAGATTGTGTGAGTAAATAACTAAAATTAATATTGTTAATAACTACAATTAAGCTTGAGTTGTTTAAACTATATTTACTTTGATTAACCGAAGAACTACTTGGAATTTAAATTACATCTCGAACACGACCTATCTGGATCAATCACAAGTTGTAAATGATTATTGACTATTGGTTTACCCCTTGAGTCAGGACCTCTGGTATGCTCTGATTTAAGTCATCTTTCGACCAAATTAAGCCCGTCCAAGACTCATTCAGCATTGTGGAGCACAAAGGTGTGGGGTTAGTTCTGCTGATTCCTACTTGGTCTACTTGGCCATTTTCAACCTCTTCGTCGTCCTCAACTTCTACATTTTAAGTAAAATCTACAATCCCTCTCAGAATTAAGTTAATCTTTTCAATGGTTAGTAGAGTCTGTGTCTACCACACCAGGTTTTCAAGATGCCTTTGGTGTTGTTTGTGTCGCATTATCAGCGGCAAATCTCATCATCAGTGAAGAAGCAGTTTGCGCTGACACTAGAATGACACTGGGAGGTGTTATTTGTGTGGCGGTCGCAGTGATTTCAGCTCTACCCTGTTCCTCTTCACGTGATTCGTTCAGCGTCACTGCGAACGACTTCAGGGCATCTTCGCAGCTGCTGTTAACAGCAGCCCTAAATTTCATCAACCTTACCTGAACAGTTTCCTCAAATGAGGACATCTCTCTATTTTTTTTTCAACTTCCACTGCCTTTTCCTCGCTCCTCGAGGGCAGCGAGTCAATGGCCACAGATATGCTGGCCTAGGTGGTGTTTTCAGCCTCCTCGTCGATGGTAACCTCAGATGCCACTCCCTTCATCTCCTTTAAGTTACTGGGAGTGACAGAAGGCGTCTGGATTGATGTTTCTGCCATGTTTATGTTTTAAGACTCTTCCCGGAACTGAAAAATTCAAGAAAACCCCCCTACAACAAGCGAACCGTGAATTCACAATTGCAACATTATGCCGAATCTACGGATAATGCCTTGGTGAAGCCGCGGACCACAATGTATGCGAATTACCTTATTAACTCTGGAAGAGAAACTTTCTTCATACTCGTGAGTGTCCTGACTTTATATGTTATAGAAATTATTTATGACATTTATTGAATGTATTGCTTCCAGGTTTAGCCGGAATCGTACTCAGAATCTAAAAATGTACTTTTTCCACACTATGTGTTGGCAGTGATAGATAAACATTCCTGTCTAGGTGTCATGGGGATACTGCAGAACTCCTTAAAGCTATTTATATTCGCTGTGTCTCGGAAGATTCGAGGTGGACCCGAGAGTAGTTCGTGCTTTAACTGTTAGACCTTGGCAGTGAACTTCGAGCCTAATATTACGCAGTCAATCACACATTGAATGCGGAACGCGTACTATCTTGTTTAGCAAATCTTTGCGTGAGTTAATGCATACCTCTTTTGGCCTTATAATCAGCCGTTGGTTTTGTTTTACGGTTAGCATGAACCAACGTTCTTGCTGTGAACGGGCTTACAAGGAACATAGGTGTTAATGTTTTTCCTGGCGTCGCTCTTACTCTTCTATAGTTTGTTCCCCGAGAGAAGACCCTACAGACGCGCATGCGGGTTATCATTTCTTGGTGTAAGAGTGACCCACCCTTTTTTCACACGTAGTTTCTTAATTTCTCTTTTTATTGGTCTCTTGGTCTCAATTCAATATTCATTACTTTACTTTGGTTTCTTTTTCAAATAGTTTGAATCATCTTTACAAGATGTTAGCCATAAACGATTAATTAAAAAAAGAATATTTCTGCGTACCCCGACTTAAAGGTAATATATTCAGAATTTGCGAATTATTTCGATTTTAATGGTATGTAATTTGTACATACAATTTGAAAATTGGGGAAGTAACATATATGAAATTGAATATTGAGAAAAACTTTTTTCAATTAAACTTCTTCAAATTTTCAACCTTTCTATGCAAGTAATATATTATTGGAATCGGAAACATTCGTAGATGTTGATTATGACATTTTCAATTCGCTAATTTCAGCACATATATGTTTTTTATTTCCTTCCTTTGACCTGCCTATAAACAAAAAATCCCTGTTGCAGGAGATTTACTCAAAATGAGATTCGTAAACAATCAGAAAAGTAGTAGAAAACTTAAAGCTCACTGTCCGTCAGTCTCGTAAATTATTCTAGAAAACTTTGTTTCATGCAATCGAAAAGCTTCACTTCAGATTCGCTTAAACATCTTAAGAAATCCCGCCTTCTTGAAAAATTAAACAAATAGCTGAGCGAAGAAAACCAAAATTGTTCGTCCTGTTGGGTCCGTTCTCAGGGAACAGATTATAAAAATTTTTTTTTCATGAAGTCGCAGAGCTTCGCTTTAGAATGGCTAAAGCATTTCAAGATATTCCGCCTTCTTAAAAAATAGCACATGGCAGAGGTGCAATGCAACGTTCTTCGCGTAGGGACTATATTGGTATCGTAGCACTCCTTCAGTCGATGTGTCCAATCAAAAGTATAAGGATCTTGCTACTCTATCGCACTGACTTAGTCTAGATGGGCTCCCCTTTTCTTGTAAAATTTTTATTGTAAAATCTTGTAAAATGTAAAATTTAAAGTTTAATTTAGTATAGAGCAACTGTTCCTGCCCGAAGAGGAATGGTGAGGTTAGGTTCGAGATCCGAATCTTTTATATACAAAGAAATTTCGTTGCTTATTTATAACTCTATGTTAAATCACAAATAAATAGGCATGAATTGCAGAACGATGATTTAGCGATAGTAATTATGTAATGAGTGTCTGTCTCTCACTCACGAGCTTTATACTCCCCCCCCCCCTTCCCCCTTGTGGTCTTATGCGCGGTTCTAGTTAGAGCCGAGGAATTTGATATACCTTCGTCAAAGCTCTGGTAGAGAGGACCCTATCTGGTGCCACTATATATTCAAGGAAGCTCGAGGGTCGTTTGTGGGTCAAAAGTGTGTGACCCACCAACTCGATTTATTCAGGCGTGACTGAAGGTAAGTGGCAGCAAAAATAATAATAGTAACAGGCCAGGTATCGATAACAGTGGGCACGCTAAAAGTTGGAAAATCTTCATTACAATGTCTAAATGACTAAATAAAATAAAAAATAAATAAAACTTATATAAAATCTCTAAATGTCCACTTGAACAGATGGTACCCTACTAACGGTTAACGTGCACAAATGAAAACTCTAAACTGTGCACGTCGAAATGCAGACGTGCACAGATAGCCCGGTGCCTGTGGCCAATAAGGTGCACAGTTGTGCCTGTGGCAATGGATGTGCACAGATGGGCTCGTGCGCAGTTGTACTCTTCACGTGAATTACGTGTTCCCAATTAAACTATGGGGATTGTATATGAGAATAGTTCAACTGCTATATAGAACAAATGTTTGGTAGAATAAGATCAAGTTGAGTCCATTACGTATAGTTTCATTATACAACAACATTAGCTCTATGTTTCATTCATAACCCGTCTCCCGTTTTTGAAAGAACCTTTGGAGTTTACTCTTGACACAAGTTCTGCATTAACTTTCTATTTTCTTCGCCTGGGCAATGTTTGTTTGATATTGGAGTCAAGTCTATAAAAAGGAACGCTGAAGAATTTCCCTATACCTGGAATTTAGTTATGTCGCCCGTCAGAATAAGTTGCGATATATGTGCAATCGCCTCCGAGCCATAAGCGATGGTACACATATCAGATGCAAAAAATGAGCAAAAACAACAAATCGCAATTTATCGTCATGCTGAAAATGAAATAGCTCCTCAAGAGATTAATGAAAATACGAAGATATGTCTGAACTGTAATCAAAGCATCGATAAGAAGATGAATATTTTAGTAATTGATCCTAATTGTCTGACACTCAAAGCTCTAAAAGAAAGGAAAAATAGTTCTTGTATATTTTGTAACAGAATGCAAGATGTGAATAGGTTGTCGGTGAAATGTATAGTGAATTTTTTTGTAAAAAAAAATATTTATTGACAAGAATCAACCAAAGTCCTACTGGAAAGTTTAGAATTTTGCAATAGGTCTTACCGCTTGTCTGGTGTCCAGTTGCAATATGTTTTTCAAGGCCTACGTGAATGATCGACGATTGAGGAGCCTGATATTAATAATGAAAAAACGTTTTTAGAGGAAGAGTTCAATTTAATCAGTCCCATAACATGCGAGCAATTCAGGGATTTATATACGTATTGCGATGCTGTGCGTGATGCTGTATAAGATCGATGGTTAATTGCCGTATTAATAAGAAGGATTTGATGATGTTTTTATGTAAGCTTTGTTAAGGGCTGAGTGATGACTTTTTAAAAGTTATTTTTGGATACAATTATAGGCAAGATGTGAGTTTCATTATTTCTATTGTGAGAAAATCTTTGATGACAGGTTATGTTCCCAACAACATAGGGTTAATGGCTATAACACGGGAGCAGTATATACACAGACATGTAACGGACTTCGCAAATGAACCTTATAATCCCACTCCTAAAGTTTTAAAAGTGATTGCCTATATAGATGGGACTTATGCATACATCCATAAGCCCAGCCATTTCAGAACACTCAGTAAAACATACTGGGTTCATAAAGGTCGTCACCTAATTAAGGCTGTCTTAGTTGTTGCTCTAGACGGCTATATTTCAAATATTTATGGGCCCTACTTTTATGACTCTCGAAATAGCGATGCTGGCATGATTGCTAACGAATTCGAAATTGATGTTCATGAGCTGCGAGAATAGTTCAAAAACGATGACATTAGCATTGTGGACCGCGGTTATCGTTATGCCCTACCACTTTTGAAACTCTTGGTATTAACAATAAAGTGTCACCTCTATTAGTTTGTGGACTAAGGCAATTTCATACAGAAGAAGCAAATGACTCAATATTGATCACTAAGGCAAGGCAGATCGTAGAGGCGATTTTTACCGTATTGCTGGGGCAATCCTCAACAAGAATCATCTTTGCATACAGATGGCTCAAGCGACCGTAGAATTAGCCCAAATAATGTTACGAAAATCACGTGAACCTGCATACCAGGAATGCCAGATGGAATAATCTTAATGAACACCAAGTACCTAATTTTCCTAGGCTGGACATGAATTATCTAGAGAAACTAGCGGTAGGAATGTATCAGCTGAATCTAGCAGGAGCTTACATCCAAAACAAATTTCACAGGGAGCGAATGGAAGATTTGGAGTAAATCGAACTTGTCGATGAACCGGGTTGAATCAGAGTGCGAGTATATTCTCGTTTCAGACAAGCAACGAAATATAAGTCTGAATATCCTATGTAGAAGATAACTTGATTCAAGCAGCTGATGATCAAGAGCTACAGCTGGATGAAGCACAAAGTAATGAAAAAATAATAGGGTACTACTGTGCTTCCAAACTAGAGTCAGGGCAGTTGGATCATGTGCACATGTACTATGCATATAATGGTAGTAATAATACGCGCGCCATCATCCAGCAGTGAAGTATCCAAGCAGATCTATGAATATAATATTGCGGATGTGGGTAAAAGTTAACAGTAGAATGATATACCAAAACTATCATTCAATACTTTAACCATACACTAATGTTGCTATAACTGACTTGAACACTTCCCGATTTTGCCTTGATTGGGCGGATCGAATTAAAATCTTGCCTTAACTGGATGAAAAATACTAGAATATTGCTAATATTAATCTGATTATTCTTTAATCTTGCCTTAACTGGCTAGATAAAACTATGTTATCACCTTAATTGGCAGGTTCGTACACTGATATCGTCTTCATATTGTCTTGATTACCCGGATTTCTTTCCTTAATTGGATGGACATAAATGGCATGACATAAATATAATCGATCAGGAGGCCTTAAGCTACAAAATATCAGAGAGAGATCAAGTTCGGCATGATCCCTGAGCGTGGTGCCTAACAGTCCTAGAGGACTTGTGAATCTTTTTTACTTTGGATGAAACGTTAACTGTATGCGGGGCTCTACAAGGATGGACGAACCCTTTTCCTTAGCTTCTTGTTGGATCAACAATGATAACACCAAACATAGTTGTAGTAAGTGCGGTTCGAAACAATAGAACGCGCAGGGCTCCCGACAATGGGTCGGCCAACAATGCTGACCATTCTACAGCTGAGGGAGCCAATGAGGATGGAGTCAATGCAATGGACCGGCGGAGTTTTGGGGCTTTTAGGTGGACGGAGCGACAAAATGACGACTTGCTAGAATACTACGAAGCGAGTGTAACCCCTGAACGAGAGAATTACATTGCACAACTGCATGCTCTGTGGTACGAGAAACACCCAGTGCTATCGCACTTTTCGCGTCAACGTCTGCGAAACCATGCCTAAGTCTTTAAAAAAAAGGACTATGTAAGCGGAGCTTCTACTCTACCAGCGCCAGAGAAATAGAGGTGACAAGACCAGTGCTTGGGAATTCGATAGAGGACAAGCGATGCTTTATGACCCGCAGAGACATTATCACCCACGTTTCTCCCAAGCCTAACGATCTAGCCGAAATAGATGATGAGCTTCGTGAACAATTTTCCAAAGAATCCGACCTCTGGACTATCAATTGTTGTATGTATGATGCAGCGAGAGCTTTGGCTGATGCGCACCATAAAACAAAACCAACGGTTGCTCATAAGCCAAATGCATCAACTCGCTATAAAGATAGGCTGGACAAGGCAGTACGCGTCCTGCATTCAATGTGTGATTGACTATATAACAACTGGCAGGAATTTTACGGACAAGGTTCAAAAGTTTACGCGCGAACTCGGGATCCGTTATCACACACTTACCAAGTCAAAGCTGCTGACCATCAGGCAGCATATTGTTGAGAGAATACAGATACTATCTGACGCTATGAGAAGTCTAAAGCGGCGAGAGAGGTGGTTCAAAGAAAACCAGCAGTTTCTCTCTGACCCATCTCGACTTTTCCAAGACCCTCCAGTTGCTGTCGACCACCAGCCCACACCAGAGGAGGTCGAAGTCTTTTGGACAGAATTCTACGAATTGCAACGTAGACTTGATGAAGACTCAAAGAATATAAATAGCTTCAAAGAGCTGTGTAATGCCCTCATTTCCTTCAACCCACCACCATCTAGCCCGTTTTTTCACCTCATATTTGAAGTCGGAAAAGCCAATTCCAGAATGGTTGGTGAAAGGGCGCACAGTACTCCTGCCAAAAATGGTCACCTTAGCCGACCCAAAAAATTACAGGCTAATCAATTGTCCTAACATACTATATGAGATAAGCAGAACCTGCTTATCGACAGATGTCACTGCAAAGATGCAGCATTCTACCAGCGTGACCTATCGATGGCATGGATTGATTAACGGAAAGCTTTTGATTAGACCTTCCATAAAATAATCATCTGTCTTTTGGAAAGTTTAAAGGTCCATCCGTAAATCGTGAGGTGCATAGAGAGATTGAAGCTTTTTGAAAAACCAGATTTACTATCTCTTCTGAAAAAAAAATTGTGTGGACAACCAACAAGGTCACTTTCGAACGAGGTGCCTTTTAGGATGACTCCATAAGCCCACTGTTCTTTTGCCTCACAGTTTTGCTCTTATCTCTAGCACTTTGCCATTCCTAGGGGTACCTTTGCGGCAAACCTGCAAATCGAAAGCACAAGGTCACCCATGAATTTTACATGGATGATCTTAAGATTTACGCTAAAAATAAAGAGCAACTACATATAGCTCTAGGGAGTGTCGAACCATACGCTACGGTAATAGGAATGGAATTTTGGTTAGATAAATACGACACCTTTACGCTGGAGAGACTTATACGTACCTGAGCATGCTACAGAGCCGCATTCAGGATGTAACATCTATAAAGGATACTCTCCGAAGCAGATATAAACGGTTCATCCGACATAATTGGTCTACGGAACTGTCGTCGAGGAACAAAGTATCTGCAAAGAACATGCTGGCCGTCCCGATTGTACTCTATTCATTTGGAATGGTTCCATGGACAAAGAACGAGCTCAGATCCCTTGATATCGGGACACGAAAGGTTAAAAAAAAAAGGTTTGAAAAAATATCTACTATAGTTGCTCCACTGGCAATCGAACCACAGATTTTCAAAATGCTGGTCGGGTGCTTTTCCAATTAAGCTTTTAGAGAGATCAAAAGAAAAATATTTTTTCAGAAACATACGCTATCTCAAGACACGTGTTACATTTATAATTAAAGTAATTTAGGAAACTTTATAATCATCAGAACTAGTTACTATCGATCAGTATAGATGTCATTTTACAATCTGTTAAATCAGATGTCAAAACTATTGATCAAATTATCATTATTTAAATAAATTTTAAAAAATGATAGCATTGAACATAATAAATAAAATGAAAAAATCTACAGGTCATCTACAGTTTCCATAGATAATAAGGAAAATGAAAGATGCAATAATGAAGATTGCAATGGACCCTGTATCAAGAATGTCAATCGAATGTGCTTATTAAGCTATTGCTGATTCTGGAAACTATCCTCGCCACCTCGCCAAACGAAAGGGGAGAAATGTGCCATTTTCGTAAGATATAGTATTTCGGAAACGTTAAAAGGTTTTTTGAGTGGAACATGTCAAAGTAAGATTTTATACAAATTAGTCTATTCCGTACATTTAAATCAGTGATATTGCAGTATATATTAGTAAAACACTGTTTTTGCAGTGTTAGATCGGCAACGTTCTTGTGATGCAAAACAAATTTATGCAGAGATCAAAGGCGTGACTTTGATGATTGGTCCTTTATATGATCAAATTCTGCCTTGCGTCCAACCTGTATTTTTTTTAAAGAGGTCATGCAACTGACTCTCAAGGAAAATGAATTTCTGGAAGAGACGAGTCTTTTGCTGCACCTCATGGGATGAGAATAAAATTAACTGATGACGAGAAAGATAAAGCGGTTGATAACATAACAGTGAATGTAATAAAGCACCTCTTTTTTTGTGAATCTATAAAAGCAAATGTTGAATCATGTTCTGTAGAAAATAGTGTCGTTGCAATTGTCATGGTTAATAAATAGATAAATTCTTACTGCATATGCTAAGAACGCTTAATTACAAGCCTGATTTCCAGTCCCTCATTTTAGCTGTATGTATCTTATGTTTCCATTTTGTACAATGCTGTTAATTATTTCTGTTTATTTCTATAGCTTTTGTATTTTTCAATTATTAAGCATCACAAACTGTCTAACCCATTATCAATTTTTTCCAGGCACTTACAATTATGAATTCTGGTTACGTTCCTCCAAATCATATGCAAGGTTTTACAAAATCAACTTCTTTAGAAGGAGACTACGCAGCAACCAATACCATAAGTTTCGTTGGTAGTTGTGTATCCATTATTCTGGAATCGTATAAGAAAAGGCTATCCTGATATCAATGATTATCATCTCTTCTCGTCAAAAGGTGGGTTAGAAAACGATACCTTATTAGCAAAAAAGGGTGCCGGAGTCAATGCTCTAATTTATATTAGTAGAAGCTCAAAAAAATCTACTCTTGTTTACTATGCAGTACAACAGAAATGAATGTTTTTTTTTGCCAAAAATTGATCTTAATTGAGTTATTTTCAAGAATACGGTTGATACTTGTAGAAACACAAAACGAAAATTGTCTACTATGGTCAATGATAGAATTAGTAGATGCATTGTCAAACCTTTACCCACAAATTGAACTTCAAGAGAGGCATTTCGAAAAAATTTTAAGGATACTGGCAAGAAAAGTTCAAGAAAAGTAAATAATTCATATTGTCCTTAAAGATATTTTTTGGCCTCTGTATTACATTTTTTTATTTGAGCATTTATTTAAATTTAATTTTAAATATATTACTTTCTTTCGGGTTATGGTTAAAGTTCAAGCAGAAAATTTTATCTTCAGCCAGGAAAAATGTAAAAACTCTTTCTAACTATGGTACAATATTTTACTGGATAATGTAAAGAAAATGCTATCAGAAGCTTGTAGGGATGGCTTATCACACATTTTAATATTTTGGAGTCACATAGAGGAAAAACCTGAAACAAAACATTTTGAACAAAAATGCTTTGACTTACAATTTCTCATTGTGTAGAACAACTGAATTACTTTAAAGGATCAAATACTTCTATGGTTCCTTAGCATCTCCAACAATTACACCAGTCTTACATTAAATCATACATTAACTCTTTTTTAAGTTTTCATCATCTAATTTTCAGAAAGTATTAGAACTGTCCGAAATTGAAAACCACAGAATTTTAACAGATTCACAAATTTCTAGACCCTAGAAGCCGGGGAATTAAGGTTTCATTTTAATTTTAATTTTCTCTTAATTTTTAATTAAATTAATTTAAAAACAAATTTGGATTTATAAATATCGAAAAATTGAAATCTGAATATGTTTTACTTGATAACATGCTGAAAATTAATTACGTCTTCAGATTTTTATATCGATTTAATTATTTATCGGAACGCAATCATTTTATAAATATTTCATCAATTAATCGCATGATTGTAGCTTATGAGAAAAATAAATTTTTGAAACTAAATTCTCATAATTGTATTTTTCCAGCAACTTTTTCCCCTGTGACTTTCTAAAAGATTTAAGATCACATAAAAATCTGGTTTCTTTTTATCAGACTCCAATCTCTGATTTAAAAATTATTTCTGATTCCTAGAGTTTACTGGAAAATGAATTTATTATAAACTACATATTAAACTCAAAACGTATCGAAACACTTTCACTTCAGACACAAAGGAAATTTACCTAGATTTGAGTATTAAGGAAGCTATTTAAAATGGTCTGCTAAGAGGAACTCAAGATTTCTCCCTATGTTTTAAAAATGTCTGACGATAATCTCTGTCGATATTTATAAGAAAGGAGTCTCGATTTTCAGGGTTCGATATAGATTTTGAGTTTCCAGACACGCGTTGCAGATACGAAGAATGGATTTTTTAATGAAACTGAAACTTTTTCCCGGCTTTCGTAATAACCCCGGGTGGAAACTCTTATTATTACAGTCAAAAGACCGTCCATCCATCCGTCCGCGCGTTGTGCTTTTTGTCAAGAAGGTGAACTTACGGGAGAGAAAGTATAAGAGAAGAAGACTTGAAAGATGAGGTTAATTTTTATTTTAGATATGCCGATAGTTTCTAAAATAAATTACATTTATTAACACAGTAATTTACAAAAAACAGTATGTAACATATACATTTTAAAATATCATTATATTATTCTAATTTAGTTAGTCCATTGCTTTACTGAAATTTTTTTAAATAATTTATGAATAGGCGTAGTAGCGATCTTTCAGAGAAAGATAGCAAGGTAATCCAATATAGAATTTTTGGCTCAGATGACTCTGGTAAAACCGAATTTAATAGATATAGTAGTTATTCAAATTTCCTAGTAGTCGATCACACTGCGGATTAAACTTAAAAATAAAATGTTGGAAACTTATTTTTTCATATAATCAATTATTGAATTATTAAATAAATTACAATCTAAATGAATTATTAAATTATCTTTGCTTCTGCAATTAAGTTTATCAATGCCTTGGACACTGTACTTTTAGTAGTATAAAGATATTCTTGAAACTCTGTACGCTCGTCTGTTTCTGAAACCGTTTTATCTTTCGTTCCATTCTGAAAAAAAGGATTTGTATACAAAACTATATTATATTTTTCCAGTATGAATTTTGCAACTGTTTATTTAATACTATTATCAACTTAAATTAATTTCTATAGAGACATTATAAAAAAATACCTGCGAATACACTTGAAT
>JAAAKG020205923.1:0-13011 GCA_010014905.2 Druon quercuslanigerum | reverse complement strand
TGATTGAAAATCTAACAATTTCGTTAAAAGTTGAACTAGTTTATTCAAATTTCCTTTTTTAGCTGAAAATTCATCTGCAGACGAAAGTTCATCCTTTTGGTTATGAAAATTCGTTTTTTCAGGTGGAAACTTATTCTAGGTCGGAAATTCATCGAAAAAAATAATTTGATTGAAAATCTAACAACTTGGTTAAAAGTTGAACTAGTTTATTCAAATTTCCTTTTTTAGCAAAAAATTCATCTGTAGATAAAAGTTCATGCTTTTGGTTATGAAAATTCGTCTTTTTAGGTGGAAACTTATTCTAGGTCGGAAATTCATCAAAAAAAATATTTTGATCAAAAATCTAACAATTTGTTTAAAAATTTTAGTTGAAAATTCAACTAAAGAAATTTCTTCGTTTTTTTTTACTTAAAAAATCTTTTTGGCTTAAAATTCAAATATTTTTATAAGAATTCATCGATTTGGTTAGAAATGTACATCTATTGTTTTAAATTTCATCTTTTTGCATTAAGACTTTAACAATTTGTTTTTATTTTTTCTCTTGATTGAAAATTTACCTGTTTTGTAGAAAAGTGAACTACTTTAAAAAATTAATTTTGCATTGTTGTTTAAGAATTTTAGTTGAAAAATTATCTGTTTGGTTGAAAATTTTCCTCTTTTGGTAAAAAATTAATCTCCTTTATTGGAAAATCGTATATTTTTTTGTCATATTTTCTAGATGAAAACTCAACGAGTTGATTAAAATTTTTTCGCTTTCACGACTCAAAAACCTTTTTTTACTTAAAACTCAACTATTTTTATGAGAATTTATCTTTCTTGTTTGAAAATTTAACTACTTGACTAAAATTTCAATTATTTTTTTAATTTGTTGTTTTTTTTGTTTAAGATCCAGAATTTTAGTTTAAAATTCATCTCTTCGGTTGAAAATGTAAATATTTTGTTAAAAATTCTTCTCTGTAGGTTGAAAATTAAAAAATTAGTTTCAAACTTTTTTTTTCTTGACTGTAAAATATTTTTTGGTTAGAAAATCAATTATTTTTTCGAAACTTCTTTGGTGAAGATTCATTTTTTTGTTTTTTGTTAATAACTCATCATTTTAGTTGAAAAATCGGTTTGTATTAATTTAACATTTATTATGTTAAATTTTTTTTTCAAATTATTTATTTAACTGAAAATTTATCTATTTTATGTTTGCTTAAACATTTATATTCTTCAGTTGTAAATTCAAATATTTCATAACAAATTTTTTTTTTTTTTTGTCAAAATCTTGACTTTTGCAAAAGATAAATTATTCTTCTTGGAGACTAATTCACCCTTTCGGTTGAAAATTCATGTTTTCTTAAAAATTAATCTATTTGTTTCAAAATTTATTTCTTTGGCTAGTTGAATTAGAAAACTAAAAAATATCAATTTTTAACTATAATACATTCAAATGCATTTTCACATGGCAAAAAAAATTAATTTTCTATAAAACAGTTAAATTGTTTACCAAATTGTTGAATTTTCAACACTTAAATATGAATTTAAAAACTTAAAAATATTATATTTTAGAGGATTTTAAAATTTTAAGGGAATAGATCAATACATAAATTTCCTAATTCAATTCCCATTTCTTGTGAGATAAGCTTAAGGTCGCGTGCGCTCTTCGAGTAGTGCGCATGCGCAGGCGAGAGAAAATCTCTCTTTTCTAAGAAACTTTTTTTTAATCGTTTAATAGTGAGTCGCGGGACGGGAACAGCAGGGACAAGGGACATCGAACCTACATAGCAAAACTGGAACTGCAACTTCTGGTTTTGGTTGTATGCGATGAATACAAACACACATACTTATTGGTGCGTGTGTGTGTGTGTGTGTGTGTGTGTGTGTGTGTGTGTGTGTGTGTGAATTTACTATTTGACGCACACATGCAAACTAATAGCGATGAAGAAACGATTATCGCAAAAATGACCACGACCAGCACACAGTCTCTTTTATAGTGGCTCACAGGCCTTCATGGAGGTGCCCTCCCCCCTCAGATACCCTGACCCATTCCCCCATTTACTCCCAACACCAAGCCACCTTCGATTCAAATCATTCATTCATATCGGTTTAAAGTGATTATTGAAGGCCACACATTACGAGCCCAAAACAAATCTGTAAAAAGCCATAGAACTGGTTCGTTTCCGTGCTAAGTTTCTAGAATGTTCTGGATGACGTTATAAAATTATTTAGCACAATTGTGAGGAACGAATTTTTGTTGTGTATTATATTAATTGAGATAGTAATTAACACTGAAGTTGCAAGCTAAATTCGAATTTTCACAATTGTGAAACATTATTTTATTACGTCATCCGGAACATTCTAGAAACTTAGCACGGACACGAACCACTTCAAATGTAGAATGTTCTCTATGTCCGTAAGGTAGAAATTTGTGTTTGGAACTGGCCCAGATTATCTACGCGAATGCTTCTAAAAGAGGGGAAATAGGCTTAAGTCGGAAAATATTGAATTTTCAAGAGAATAGTTGAAATTTTAAACAAAAAAGGTTTTTAACAAAAGAGACGGATGCTAAACTCAAAACGACGAATTTCCAATGAAAAAGTTTTCAAGCTAAAAAGTCGAATGATATAGAAAACAATTTTCAAACCAAATTATGGCATTTTGTACGAAAAAAAAATATATCAATTAAAAAGAATTATTTTTCAACTAAGTAGTCAAACTTTTCACTGAACAGTAAAATTGTCAAGCCAAAGGCAAATTTTTAAGCAGGTATTTGAATTTTCAAACAGAATATATTGAAATTTAACCAGAAACTGAATTTTTAAAAACATAGTTGAATTTTTAAGCCAAAAAGAAGAATAGTTTAGAAAACAGTTAATTTTCAACAAAAAAAAAAAAGATTTTTCAACAAAAAAAGTTAATTCTCTACAAATAGTTAAATTTTCAAATAAATACTTCAATTTTTAATCAAATAATTAAATCTACAACCAAATCAATAAAATTAACGCTTTCAATTCCTAATATTTCAAGTCGTAGTATAATATATTTTTTCAAAAAAAAGTTGAAATTTCAAGAAAGAAGACTTAATTTTCTACCAAAAAAAGACGAATTTCAACAAAATTACATAAATTTGTATACAAAAAGAACAATACAAACAGAACAATAAAAACACGAATTTTCAAAATATAGTTACCTTTTCATCTAAAAAAAAATTATAATTTTAACAAAATATTTACTAATTTTTCAACCTAATAGTTGATTTTTAAACCTAAAGGCTTATTTTCAAGAAAATCAATATTTTTTCAATCACATATTTAAATTTTAAAAAATTCAACCAAGAAGATTAATATTTTCTACCAAAAATGAGACAAATTAAAAAAACTGAAGTTGGAAACCAAACGTCTGAACTTTAAACTAAAACTAAATCTTTAACGAAAAAATGATTTTATAACCATTAGGTCCAACTTTTCAATAATAATTTAAATGTTCAACTAACTAGTTACATTTTGAATTAGGTAGTTGAACTTTTAATCAACAAAGGTGAATTTATACCAAAAGAGATAAATTTTAAAAAAAATGTGTTTTCCACAAAAAAAGAGATGAAGTTTTAAACCAAAACGACAATTTAAAAAAAATTTAGTTGAATTTTATACCAAAAAAATTATCAGTTGAATTTACAATCAAAAATTTCATTTCCTACAAAAATAGTTAAATGTTCGAGAGGGGCTAATATTAGTAGGGGAAGAGGGTGAAGTCTAGATCCAATAATTGTAAAATTTGAACACTAATATTTATTTAAAACTAGAATTCATGGAAATTAAAATTAATATAAATTTATTTGCAATATAAAAATATAAAACCTAGTTCAAAGGATTTCTTTTTTGCGTATAGTAGTGCAATGTTTAGTATGTAGTATTTTTATGCTCACCAAATTTTTTTCGGTGATTATAATAACAGAAAGCCTGGACAAACACTTACCTGAAACAAATAAGAAAAAATAATTAATTAAATATTGTTTATGATTATTCAAGAAAAATAATAACTGAAGCCAAAAATTGTTTTCTCCAATTGTTTATAATAATGATTGTTTATTCATAAATCTTCACGGGTATGACACAACAATTATTTTTGTTGATCAATTGAGGGAATCCAGTGAGAATCCAGTGAGAATCAAGTGACCATACACCGTCAAACCATATGAAACAATTTTCATCCACTTATTTGTTTATAACAAATTAAATACATTTTTCAATTCATCCTACTCCTCCTATAATAAAAAGACTTTTAACAAAATAGGTAAATTAAATTTCTATAAAAGTTTTTTTTTCGAAAAAATGGAGTAGTTACATTTTTAGTTTAAAAAAATAGTTTTCAATTAATAAAAACTAATTTTAAACCAAAGGAATAAAATTTCAATCTAAAAGATTAATTTTCTACTAAAAAATAATACTTTATAACAAAATACATGAATTTTCAACCAGAAAGGTTAACTTTCTACTAGAAAAGAATAACTTTTAACAAAACACATGATTTTTCAACAAAATATTTTAATTTTTAATTAAATTTCTTACATAATAGCTAACTTTTCAAACAAAAAGGTGAACTATTCACAAAGATGATTAATATTCATCTAAAATAATAGTTACATTTTCAGTTAAAAAACAAAATAATTTTCAACAAAAAAAAGGTTAACAAAATAGTTAAAATTTCCGCAAAAAAATCCTTTTCATCCAAAGAAAAAAACAGGTTTTCCATAAAAAATCTCATACTTCAACATTGGAAATTAGATTTCACTAAAATGATAAATATTTACCTATAATACTTAATTTTTTAACCCAAAAGAAGAATGCTTTAACAAGAAGATTAAATTGCAAAGAAAAATATTTTTACAAAAAAATCGATGTTTAACCAAGTATGTGAATATTCAACAAAAAAGATTAAATTTCTATCAATTTTTGTTTCAAAAAATGGAATAGTTACATTTTTAGTTTAACAAAAATAATTTTAAATTAATAAAAACTAATTTTGAACCAATCGAATGAAGTTTCAACCAAAAAAATTAATTTTCTACCAAAAAATAATACTTTTCAACAAAAATACATGAATTTTCAACCAAATATTTTAATTTTTAATGCAATTTTCAACTAGACAGTTTGAATTTCCACTGAAAAAGTTAATTTTCTACTAAGACGATTAAATGTCAATAAAAAAAATCAAAAAAAAATTATTAAATATTCAATTTAAAAACTTAATGTTCGATGCACGAAAAAAAATTTTCAACGTAATAAATAAATTTTCAACCAGAAAGGTTAACTTTCTACAAAAAAAAGAATATTTTTTTGACAAGATACATGAATTTTAAATGAAATATTTTAATATATAATTAAATTTCCTGCATAAGCTAACTTTTCAAACAAAAAGGTGAATTAGTCACCAAAAAGATTAATATTCACCTGGAGTAATAGTTACATCTTCAGTTTAAAAAACAAAATAATTTTCAACCAAAAAAAAATATCAATAAAATAGTTAGAATTTCCGCAAAATCAAACCATATGAAACCATTTTCATCCACTTATTTATTTATAACAAATTAAATACATTTTTTAAATCATCCTACGGTACTAAAAATTATACTGGATAGTTCTTCTACCCATTCTGGGTATTTGGGAATGAATCTGAGTATTCTCTTGGAAATGGTACTCTTCAAAAGTAAAAAATTTTTTTTTCATTTTTGCCAATAAATAAAAAAAATAGAGCCTCAATTTGAATATAAGCTCTGATGAGAATATGCGAATTTTCAACAAATTTAATTTTAAAAAAAAACGTTTAAATCGGATGAAAATTGTAGTCGGAAAATCAATTTTTCCAGAGTCGTGATTTTCGTCCCTGTGTGTGGCGCTCCACGCGGCCAAGAGTTAAACCTCCGCCTGGTACTAATTAAACCAGTGTGACGGCATTTTACCAGATGAATCAGTGGCGGTATTTTGCCAGATGTGCCAGTGACGGTACTTTACCAGATGTACCAGTGACGGTATTTTACCAGATGAGCCAGTGACGGTATTTTACCAGATGTGCCAGTGACGGTATTTTACCAGATGTACCAGTGACGGATATTACACTGGTTAATTTTAAGAGTGTATGTACTAGATAAAAAAAACACATTAAAATAACCTCGCAGTAATTAATTCGAATGCAATGACTCCCCGTATTCCATTTTCAGAAATCAGATAGTATTTTCTCTGCGCATAAATGTTCTCTTGTTCCTTTTGGTTTAAATGTGTATTTTACAGTCTACACATTAGCTTGAAAAGCGTTGCATTTATTTATTGTTAGTACTTGACTCATTTTCATTTTCTTTTCTTTTTTTTTAATTACTTCCGACAGTGTTAGTGAACTCGAGGTCTGAAATGGAAGCATGATAGAGTAGATTAAAGTCGGCGTAAAAGGGTCAACGAGCTTTGGAACCACGTTGGTTTTCATGCAAGTTCCTCATAAAAGCAAATCCTCATCGCGAAAACACTGCGTGAGACGAGTCGTTCCAGAACGCGTAAAGATCTTCATATGCGATAAACTACGCTTTGCACATCAGAATTTATGCACGATCTTATAGTTTTTTCGCCCCCATGTCGGCGAATTTTCCCAAAATTAAATTTTTTTTTATTTTGAGATTGTAAAATAAGCCATTTTCACAAGAATAGTTTTATGCAAAAGAGCATGAAAAAGATTCAATCGTCTCCGTCCTTTTTATAATACTTGGGGACCAACGTGTTTCGAGGCAGTCTTTTTATTTAATTTTTGTATTAATAAAATATTAAAAATTGGAATAAAATAAATAATATTATTAATTTTTATAAATGTATTATGTTTGGATTATTAATTTTCAATATTTTTGATAATATAATAATCTAAAGACATTGGTTCTGAATAATAATAAAAAAATTTGTCAAAAAACGATTTTCTTTTGTCCAAACAGTTTATTTTTATTTAAATTCCAAATTTAAAAATAAAACACTAACTAAACGGGTTGCTTTTTAACCAAATTGTTGAACTTTTAACCAAATAATTGAACTTTGAACCAAACAGCTGAATTTTTAGCCAATAAAAATAATTTTCTATGGAAAAATATGAAATTGCAATAAAATACATTATAAATCTCTAACTAGAATAGTTCAATTTTTATTTAACACATTAATTTACAACAACAACAAGAAACAATAACTTTTAAACAAAATAGGTCAGTTTTCAACAAACAAGTTGACTTTTCAATAAAAAAGAATACTTTTTAACAAAACTGTTTGATTGACTAAAATTTACATTAATTTGTAAACAAATAGTTGAGTTTTCAACCGAAGAGATGAATTTTTACCTAAAATTATGAAACTTTAACTGAAATAGTTTAATTTTTAATTAAAACATAAATTTTGAACCAAACAATGATTAATCAAGAAAAAGGTCAATTTTAAACACAACAGTTTTTTTTAAGATGGTTTAATTAGCTATATTTATTTTTAACCGAACAGTTGAATTTTAAATAAACGAGCGTGAATTTTTAACCAAGAAGATTAATTTTATAACGAAAAATACAACTTTTTAACCAACTTGTTGAGATTTCACGGCAGATTTTAACTAAAAAAGATAAATTTTCAACCAAAAATGGAAGTTACTTTCCAATTAGATAAAAATTCTTTACAAAGAAATAAGAATTTTCAACAAAATTGTTAAATTTTAAACCAACGGGATGAATTTTTAACTAAAATTATGCATCTAAAGCAGAAAATTTTTTGAACTAGTTAATTTTCTACCAAAAAAGATAAAAATTATTACCAAATAGTTGATTTTTAAATTAATGAATTAGATTTTTTAACCACAAAGAATAATTTTCTAACGTAAAATACAAATTGGCAAACAAATTGTTGAGATTTCACAAGAGATTTTAACTAAAAAAGATCAATTTTCAATTAAAAATGGAATAATTACTTTTCAATTAGAAAAAAGAAATATTTACAAAAAAATAAGAATTGTCGACAAAATTGAGATATTTTCAAAAAAGGGATGAATTTTTAACTAAAATTATTAATCTTCAGCCAAACTTTTATTTAAAACTAATTCATTTTTTACCAAAAAGATCAATTTTTAACAAAATACAAGAATTTTGAACCAAATAGTTTTTAGTTTTCAATGATAACTGATTATTTAAAAATTTAATTCAACTTTCAACCACATAATTAATATTTAAAATATAAATAGATAAAAAAATAGATTGAATTTGTAACATAGTTCAATTTTCAACCCAGAAAATGCATTTTTTATTTAAAAAATAAGTTTTTTAAATAATAAAGATTTTTAACCAAATAAAAAGACTTTTTAACAAAATAGTTAAATTTGCAACCAAAAAGACTAAATTTCTATAAAAATTTGTTTTCGAAAAAATTGAGTAGTTAAATTTTTAGTTGAAAAATAATATTTTTTAATTAATAAAAACTAATTTTGAACCAAAGGACTGAATTTTCAACGAACAAGATGAATTTTCTACCAAAAAATAATACTTTTGAACAAATCATATGAATTTTCAACCAAATATTTTAATTTTCAATGCAATTTTCAACTAGATAGTTCAATTATCTACCAAAAAAGATTTATTAAAAAAAAAGGAGTAGTTTAAATTTCAGTCCGAGAAATAAGTTTTTAAGCAAATAAAATACATTTTCAATGAAAAAGTCAACCAAAAAACTGAATTTTCTACCAAGACGATTAAATGTCAATAAAAAAATCGAAAAAAATTACTTAAATATTCAATTTAAAAAATTAATGTTCAATGAACAAAAAAATAATTTTCAACGTAATAAATAAATTTTCAACCAGAAAGGTTAACTTTCTACAAAAAAAGAGTTTTTTTTAACAAGATACAGGAATTTTAAACGAAATATTTTAATATTTAATTAAATTCCCTACATAAAAGCTAACTTTTCAAACAAAAAGGTGAATTATTCACCAAAAAGATAAATATTCATCTGAAATGATAGTTACATTTTCAGTTTAAAAAACAAAATAATTTTTCATTAAAAAAATGTAAATAAAATATTTAGAATTTCCGTAAAAAATTCTTTTCATCTAAAGAAAAAACAGGTTTTCAATCAAATATCTCATATTTCAACCTAGGAAATGAGATTTCACTAAAATGATAAATATTTAACTGTAATACTTGAATTTTTAACCCACAAGAAGAATGTTTAAACAAGAAGATTAAATTGAAAAAAATATATTTTTACAAAAAAAAATCGTTGTTTAACCAATTAAGTGAATTTTCAACAAAATAGTTGAATTTTGAATTAAAAAAGAAAGCATTTTCATCCAAATTGTTGAATTTTGAACAAGAAAAAAACCAATTTTCATCCAAACTAATAACAACTAATTTAATTTATAAATAAATATTAATTAATAAATTATAATAATCTGACAAATCTGCAACTGTAGATAAAGTACCCGTGCAGAAATCAGCAAGTTTCTTCCCGGTTCCAGATTTGGGCCAGGCTGGGGCCCCAACAGTGGTAAAAAACGTTTTTCTTTATTCATAAACCTAATATCTCAAGATTGGCTGAATAGAATTGAATAAAATTTAGAGTGAATACAGTGTACGTCATACCTAATAAAGAAAAAATACTCACAAGATTCAATTATATTTTCCAAGGCCGGAAAATCCATGGAAAATCGGGTACTTTTCATATTTTATGAATAAATTGACTCAAACTTTTAGAAATATTGATAAATTTTGTTACACTAACACTTAAATTTCTTAATTTACATTGGCCAAACTAAAATCCAAAGGAAAATTGATACCTCCGATTTTTCATTTTCCTGGAAAATTCGATAAAACAAGAAAAAACGTGAATTTTCAGCTTTTTTATCTGGCAAAGCTATTGTATTATAATAAATTTTCCAGGAAAATGAAAAATCGAAGGTACCAATTTTCCTTTGGATTTTATTTTGACCGATGTAAATAAACAAACTTAAGTATTGATATAAAAAAATGTATCATTGTTTCTAAAAGTTTAAGTCAATTTATTCATAAAATATGAAAAGTATCCGATTAACCATGGATTTTCCGGCCTCCCACGTGCTCGGTCAAAGCTATTTGAATGATCCTATTTTCTTAACGAATAATTCAATAAGGGTAAAACTTTTCAGAAAACTTAAATATATCCTACTAAGCATTCTTATTGCTGGAAGCTTGGGCTTACTCAAAATTCCCTCGATAAACGAAGCGTTTGAAAATTGTCTATCATTATTTTGATACTGATTACTAAACAAATGTATAACTTTTTTATTTATTAAAATAAATCCATTTTAAATAGCACATTATCTTAAGAACAGTTTGAAGGATGTTGTGTTTAATTTTTATCTTAAAATATAAAGAACTTTGTCTTTCGAACGAGTTGAAGTGAAAATATTTAGTAAATTAGCTGGTCTGAAAAATGAAGTTTTTTTGATTGTTCACAGGAACGGTAAAAGATACACATTTTTTGTCGAGAGAAAAAAGATGCGGCATGGAATTTTCTACAAAGTGATGTTTTAAAAAGTTAAATTTTCGAAAACTGATTTTCAAGTCATCAGGGGCCTGAAACGGCTAGGCAAATTTTATGCGTGGTTATAGAATCCGGAGTCTCAACTGTAGACCGATAAATTTCACTTCTTAATATTTTATCGATCATTTTTAAATTTATGATGTAAAAATAGTTTTTTAATTTAATCTAGTCTTTAGATATCAAAAATTTCAAAAGAAAATTTTTTACAAAGTGGTAGAAAAAGAACGAGGAACGAAAAAAATTGGAAAGAAAATGAAAATAAATAAGGAAAAAATGAGGTAAGTTATTATAAAACTTCATTTATAATTAAAAAAAAAAGATTAATTAATAAAAAATTGTGTACAAGGTAGTTATTTTAATGTAAACCTTTCTTAATGATTATAGGGGAAAAATATATCGCTAATTCGAACAAACTAATTCCTGCCAAAGATATACATAAGTACATTTCAGTAATAAAAACTGTACATATTATTTGTGAAAAATAAGTATGAGTTTATATGCGTATATTTATTGTGTTATTAATAATTAATAGTTCATTATTAGTGTTGTTAATAGTTTTATTAGAGCTATAAATAATAATAACAATGAAAATATTTAATTAAGCAACCGTAGGAAACATAGTTTATTTTTTTATTTCTTGGGGAGGGAAAAGGGATCATTTAAGCAGATAAGCATAAAAAAATAATTTAAAATTAAATTCTGGAAAGCCAAACGGTGAAACGGATAGTCCGCTGCGTGCTCGCGGAGCTATAGTTGGCGGCGTCGCATGCTTTCTTGTAAAATGCATATTTCCGCCAATTTTCAAATGCATACTATATATGTCTTAATTTGCATTAAAATATTATTAAACAATACGCGATTAAAAAATACGGGCCCTACTTGAGCCATGCCAACATTTATGCACGGGTAGAAATAAATTTTATAAATTAATCAAAAGTGCTATAATAATAAAAGCTTAAACTTTACTGTAATCAGAAGTAAATTCCCGATTTTTTAAATAAAATTCCCGATCTTTCCCGGTTAAGTTGCCACTTCGAAAAAGGGTATTTAGTGCGCTCGTATCGCGCACAATGTTCTAGTACTGTAAATATTGTGGAGAATCTGAAGCCTGTAAATTGCAGTCGGATTCGGTATAATATTCCGACCACTCTGGCCAATTGGATTGGAATGCGGGACCGCTGGCAGCACAAATAAAACGGAAAGGAGAGACTGAGAAGAAGAAAGAAGAGAGTTGTGGGTCTGAGGAAGAAGAAACGAAAAGGGCCGATTGTGTGAGCATAAAGTGACAGAAAAAAAAAAGAAGAAACCAGATGACATCTTTGTCGGCTTGGTGATTCTGACTCATTCAGTTACACATTTTTACTGCCTCTTTACTTCTTTCTTTAAATTTAAAAAATGCTACCCCGTCACATATTTCCTTTGAAAATTCTCTCACCTTTTCCATTCCTTACGTCTTGCGACTTCACGGATTACGTAATCCACCCGCATTTTGAGAAAGATGAAAGACCTGAATTCTATAATACCACCCTCAACATCAACACTATCTTTGACAAATCCTCTCAATCACTGTTATTCAATCTTTATATAAAAGTGAATCGATCTTTGTGTGACTAATCTCGATAATATTTTTAAAAAGGAATACCTTTTTCTGCCTTAATAGAAAACTGAAAAAATTTTATACTCACTTATAAAATTTGAAACATGTTATATTTCCGGGATCACAGTTCTCCAAGAAAAGTAAAATAGGATATTTTTTTTAAGAAATTGAGGAGAAAGAGGGGAAAATTAAATTTTTTACTAAAAGTATGCATCTACAGCAAAAAATGTTTTTAGAACTAGTTCATTTTCTACCAAAAATGATCAAAATTTTTACCAAATAGTTGAATTTTAAATAAATGAAATGGATTTTTTAACCAAGAAGATTAACTTTCTAACGAAAAGTATAAATTTACAACCAAATTGTTGAGATTTCACGAGAGATTTCAACCAAAGAAGATAAATTTTTAAACAAAAATGGAATAGTTACTTTTTAATTAGAATAAATATATATTTACAAAAAAAAAATTCGACAAAATTGTTTATTTTTCAATGAAACAGTTAAGTTCTCAACCAAAAAGTTGAATTTTCGTCGAAAATCAAGAATCTTCGACTAGATAACTGATTATTTAAAAATTGAATTCAAATTTCAACTAAATAATCAATATTTTAAATATAAATAGATATAAATAGATTGAGTTTGTAATCAAATACATAGTGAAATTTTCGATCCAGAAGATGCATTTTCTATTCAAAAAAGACAAGTTTTTAAATAATAAAGATATATATTCAAAAAAATAACAGTTAAATATTCAGTTAGAAAAAAAACTTTTTAATTAAATAAAAAGACTTTTCAGCAAAATAGTTAAATTTGCAACCAAAAAGATTAAATTTATATAAATTTTTTTTTTCG
>JAAAKG020205912.1:0-20383 GCA_010014905.2 Druon quercuslanigerum | reverse complement strand
TCTTTTTTGAAAAATGATCTATTTTATTGAAAATTATTTTTATTTTTAAAAATTAATATTTTAAAATTTGTTCTCTTTTAGCGGTAGAAAATCAATTCCTTAAACTGAAATGCTAATTCTGTTTTTTTCGGTTAATTTGTTTTTTTAGTTTAAAACTCAAATATTTGAGAGAAAATTATTTTTTATTATTCAAAAAATCATCTCTTTTTCGCAAATTGATCTATTTTATTAACAACTATTTTTTATCTGTAAAAATTAATATTTTGAACTTACAAATCGATCCTTTCTATTTAAAGTTTACGTGTTTTGTTCAAAACTCGCCCTTTTATAAATCAATTAAGCTTCTTGGTGGAAATATCACCTTTTCAGTTTAAAAATTAATTATTTTGTAAAAATTTCGGTTTTGGTTTAGTTTAAAATTCTTACAAACATGAATCTGCATGTGAAGACCTATTTCACCGTGCGAGTGATGTATGATGTTTTATTTAACACTGGGATTTCTTAAGGCATTTTTTTCTTTAATTTGAAATGTAACTAATTGTTAAAAATTTAGTCGCTTTTGGTGGTAGAAAATCAATTGTTTAAACTAAAATTAAAATTATTTTTTTTTTGGTTACATGCAATGTGAGGACCTGCATGTGAGGACCTATTGAACCTTGCGAGTGATTTATGATATTTTATTTAACACTGGCATTTTTTGAGAAATTTTTTTCTCTAATTGAAAATGTAACTAATTGTTAAAATTTTGTTCTCTTTAAGTTTTACAAAATCAATTCTTCAAAGTAAAAGTTTCATTTTTTTTTGTAATTTTTGGTTTGTTTTTTAGCTGAAAACTTAAATATTTGTTTAAAAATTGATGTTGTTTATGAAAATTCGTCTTTGTTAAGAGAAAATTATTGTTTTTGTTTGAAAAATCATCTCTTTTTTTGGAAAATTGATCTATATTGTTGACATTTTTTTCATTTGTAATCAATTCTTTGAACTATAATTTTAATTATGTTATTTTTTGTTTTACTTTTTAAGATAAAAACTTAAATAATTGTTTAAAAATTTATGTTTGAAGAATCATCTCTTCTTTTTGAAAATTAATCTGTTTTGTTGATATTTATTTTTTTTAAATTAATATTTTGTAATTTGTTCTCTTTTATTAGTATAAAAGCAATTCTTCAAACTAAAACTTTAATTATTTATTTTTGTTTAAATTTTTTTATGTGTTTTTATGTAATTCATTAAAAATTTGTCTTTTTTAGGAGAAAATTATTTTTTGTGTGTAAAAAATCATCTATTTTTTTAAAATTAATCTGTTTTGTTGAAAATTAATTTTTGTTTGTAAATCCTTCCCCTTGTAAAAAAATTTAACTATTATTCTCAAAAAATGTTTTCTCTATCTGACTCAAAACTGATCCTCTTTACCATAGTTAAAACCTAAATTATTTTCTAAACATTTCTTTTTCTTTTGTAATAAATAATTTTCTTCCTGGAAATCCGTCTCCTCGGATCTTGATTATATACATTATTGAATTTTTTGTTGTCAAATTAATTTTTCTTGAAATAAAATTATTATTTTTAAATTGAAACTTTATGTATTTTGTTGAGAATTCGTCTCTCTTTGCGAAAAATATTTCTTTACGGTTGAAGCTCTATTTTTAAGTTCAAAAATCAACTTTGTGGTTAAAAATTTTTTTTTTCTGTGGTAGAAGATTCGTACTTTTAGCCAAAAATTAATATCTTTAGTTGAAAGTTTAACTTCTTCTCAAAAATTATCATTCTTTTGGTTGAAAATTAATTCTGGCAACTGAAAATTTATTAACTCTACTTTTCGTTCAAAAATTATCAGCTTTTTAATAGATAACTTAAAAATTTTGCTAAAATTTAATTTCTTCTTAATATAATCAATTTATCTAAATTAAAATTGATTTTTTAATAAAAACTTTATATATTTTGTGGAAAATTAGTCTCTCTTGGTAAAAAATAGGTTAAAAATTAATTAAGTACATAAAAAATACAATAATTTTACTTTTTATAATTGATTTACCCCCCACCCCCTAAATATTCTTAACGATTTTGTAGATGATCCCCTAATTTTTATCAAAGGTTTGCACGTATTTTCCCTCCCGGACACAATTGAGGCAATTGAAAGTTAACTATGTTAAGTAGTTTAATTGAAGTTATTTCGAAAGTTAGTTTGCGCTCGACTGTAAATAATGTGGAGTGGAACGACGATTCTGTAACGGAATCTAAAGCAATATTCTCGAGAAGAGCATTGCACCCCTATTGCTGGGTTGTGCGTTGCGTAGTTATTTGCATCCCATTTTCCATTAGTTAATAATCTAATTAATAATCTAATTATCTCAACAGAATACCAGCCCTTGGGCTGTTATCTCGTTTATAGCGCAAAGTCTTCACGGAGAGGCAATTTATGATGAGATAAAGCTCGTATCCTTAATTTTATTATGAGATAATTTAGCAATTTTCAGCAAATTTGTCAAGTCCAAAACAAACAACAGGTTGGAGTAGAAGAACTACTATTCGAAAAATTATTGAAAGTTTATTAATCCCAGTTGAAAATTCCTGTATACGAAACCTGTACACGAAAACCTGTACACGAAAACTGTACACGAAAACTGTACACGAAATCCTGTACACGAAACCTGTACACGAAACCTGTACACGAAAACCTGTACACGAAAACCTGTACACGAAAACCTGTACACGAAACCTGTACACGAAAACCTGTACACGAACCTGTTAATGAATCCTCTACACGAAACCTGTACATGAAACCTATACACGAAACCTGCACCGGTAATCTTGACGGTTTCTGTAGAGGAAAACTGGTTCAAAATTTAACTATTTTGTTGAAAATGCATCTTCTTTGTTACAAATTCTACAAATTACAAATTATGCTTTTAAGTCGAAAATTCGTGATTTTTTTTTAATTCTTATTTTTTGGTAGAAAATTAATTTTCTTGGTGATACATCATTATACTTGAATAAAAACTCATTTTTTAATGAACATGTCAAAATTTTGCGTAAATTTGATTAAAAATTTAGCTAATTCGATGAAAATTAGTCGCCTTGGGTTCAAATAAATTATTTTAACTATTTTGCTTTTTTTTAAGATTAATTTTCTTCGCTAAAAATTTAACTGTATCATTTTTGGTTAGAAGTGGAAACATTTTTTTAGTTGAATTTTCATATCTATTGTTGAAAATTCATGTAATTTGTGGAGAATTTTTTTTTATACAAATTTAATCGCATTAGTCATAAATTCACCGCTTTGGTTAAATATTTAAATTTTTGGTCAAAAATTCAACAAGTTGGATATAAAGTGAAATATCTGGTCAAAAATTAATTTGTTTGTTGATGGTTCATAATATTAATTTAAAAATGATTTCTTTGTGAATATAAATATTTCATTTTTTGTTCAAAATTCATATTTTTCAGAAAAGTAATTCTTCTTTTCGTGGATACAAATTCCTCATTTTGTTTATGAAAATTCGTTTATTTTGTGTTATTTTTTTTTTTTAATTTAAAATATTACTATTTCATATTTGGATGAAAAAACGTTTGTTTTGTTCGAAAATAATTTTCTTGCTAAAAATTCATCTCTCTGAATTAAAATTTATTTCTTTGGCAGGACAATTTACTATATTGTTACAATTATTTTAATAATACGTTTTATGCTGAAAGTTTAAATATTTTATTTCTGGTTGAGAAGAAAATTAGGTTAAAAATTTAAGTCTTCGTTCGAAACTCAACTCTTGCTGTAGAAACTTACTTCTGGCTCAGAAATTATTTTTTAGTTAAAAATTCTTTTTTTTTGGTTTGAAATTTTTAATTTTTATTTTTGAAAAATTATAAAAATAATTTTCAAGTCTTCGAAGATAACAAAAAATGTCATTTTAAAAATAATCTAAAATTTTGTTTAAACTCATCGTATACATCCGCTCTCAAAGAGAAGAAATAGAAAAGGTATTTTCGAGACTCGGCAGGTAAACAAATTTTTTTTTCGGAAATTGAACCAAATTTGTTTAAAACTGACCGTAAAAGCCGCAATTCCATTTAAAAATAAAATTTTTGAATTAAAATGAAATTCAGTTTCTTTTATGCTCTTTGGCTATCAGAACTTATTACCAGAATGAGTAAAAAAATTATACAAATACTATACAAGCCTTCAAAGACGAAAAATTTGATTTTTGAAATTCAAACAAATTTTGTTAGAACCGATCGTAAAAATCCGCTTTTGAAAAGAAAAAATGTAAAAGAAATTTTCGAGACTCGGCAGGTAAACAAATTTTTTATTTTGGAAATTTAAGCAAATTTAGTTGAAATTGAACCGTAAAAACCGCTTCTGGTTCTATAAAATCAAAAATTAAAAATTGTTACCGAAGTGAGTCAACAAAAACTTATAAAAATAATTTTCGAGACTGTTTGAAAAGAAATCATATCTTGTTAAAATTCATTGTGAAAATCCGCTATTAAACAAAACAAAATTAGAAAAAGACTTTTCGAGTCCTAGCAGACAAACAAATTTTTTATTTTCGAAATTGAAGAATATTTGCTTGAAATAATTTTCGAGTAGTGGAAGATAACAAAAAATTTTATTTCAAAAATAATATCAAATTTTGTTAAAACTCATCTTAAATATCCGCTATTGGGGAGAAAAAATAGAAAAACTATTTTCGAGTCTGGGCAGACCACAAAATTTTTTATTTCGGAAACTCAACAAAATTTGCTTAAAACTGACCGTAAAAATCCGCGATTAAATTTGAAAATAAAATTTTCTAATTAAACTCAAATTCAGTTTCTTTTATGCTCGTTGGCTATCAGAAATTATTTTTGAAATTCAACCAAATTTTGTTAAAACTGATCGTCAAAAACCGCTGTTCAGGAGAAAAAATAGAAAAAGTATTTTCGAGACTCGGCAGGCAAACAAATTTTTTATTTCGGAAACTTAACCAAATTTGGTTGAAATTGAACAGTAAAAATTCGCTATTGATTCTATAAAATTAAAAATTAAAAATTATTACCTCGAAAATAAATTTAATTTCTTTATTTGCAACTTCATCTTTTTGAGTAAGAATTAATTTGATTGAAAATTTATATATTTTGGTCAAAAACTAATTTTCTTGGTTAAAAATTCATTTAGTTTTGTGAAACTTCGTCATTTTTCGTCAAAATTTCAAGCATTTGTTAAAAAATCTAAGGATTTATTTCAAAATTAATTTCTTGATTGAAGAATAATCATTTTAATTGTTAAGTTATTTTTTGATTAATATTTTAACTAGTCTTATGAAATACATTTAATTTAGGTTAAAATTCATTTTTTAACTAAAAATTTAATTTTTCCATGTTTGCTTCAAAATTTGTCTCTGTTAATTAAAAATATATATTTTTTATAGAAAATTCATCTTTTTGGGTAGAAAATTAATAAACATTTTTTTATGTAGGCATTATTGTTAGTAAGATTTTTCGTTTGCAAACATTTTTGTTAACACAAATTTGTGTTAGTACAACTTTTTCCTACATAGTAACTCCCCCCTTCATTAGAAACCGTGCGATTAAATAAAATAAAACAAAAAAAAATTTTGCTGGATACGAAACCTGTACACGAAAACCTGTACACGAAAATCTGTACACGAAAATCTGTACACGAAAACCTGTACACGAGAAACTTGCACAGGTTATCTTGCAGGTACCTGTACAAGTTTACATGAGTTTATATGAATCTGCATTTCAAATCACTCTGTGAAGAAACCTGTACAGCGTCATTAAAAGCTAAGCTTCCACACAATTTCCTTCGCCAAATTCCTGTACAGGAACCGTTAAGGTTACCCGTACAGATTTGTGTACAGGTATCGTGTCCAGCAAAAGTTTTTTTTGTTTTATTTTATTTAATCTTACGGTTTCTAATGGAGGGGGGAGTTATCATGCAGGAAAAAGGTGTACTAACACAAATTTGTGCTAACAAAAATATTTGCAAACAAAAAATCTTACTAACAATAATGCTTACATAAAAAAATGTTTAATAACTAAAAATTTTACTAACAATAATGATTGATAAAAAAAAATTTACTAAGAAAATTAGGTCTTCACAAAAATTGTAACTAGCAACGAGTTTTATTGACAAGCATGCTTACTAAATAAAATTTTTACAAAAAAAACTTATACCGAGAAGAATTTTTAGTAAAAAAATAAATGAATCCAAAATTATTACAACTTTAAAGAAAATCCGGCAAAAATTCAATAACTCAAGGTAGAAGTTTTATATTTTTAATAAATATATTTAATTTTAAGAAAATAATTGAATTTTCAATCGGCAAGATCAGTCTATTATCAATAATAACAAAAAAAATGATTATGGAATTTATTCTTGAAAAAAAATAAATTTAACAAAATAGTAAAAATTTTGAAAAAAGAAATGGATTTGCTAACTGAAATATAAATCTTCAATCACAAAAAATTCCAGAAAAGAGTAGAAGATTTAACCAGGGAGATAGATTTTGAAATTATTAACCAACGAAATAGCTTCCTAACTGATTTTATAAATTTTTAAATAAAAAGTGCATTTTTAACCAAAAAAAATCAAATGTGAATTATTATTCAACAAAATTAATTTTCGACCCAAAAAGACGAATTTTCTATACGAAATATATATTTTCAATTAACAGAAACAAATTTTCGAGCAAACGTGGAAAAATTAAATTTTTAGTTTAAAAATTAATTTTAACCTAAATTAAATGTATTTCATCGGACTAGTTAAAATATTAATAAAAAAATAGCTTATTAATTAAAAAAATTAATTAGTTAATAATGAATAAAAAAATAAACATCGTTACATTTTTAACAAAATACTTGAAATTTTGACTAAAAAAGACGAAGTTATAAAAAACTTCGTTCAATTTCAACCGAATTTAGTTAAATTACCAAAATTAAAAATTTGTTTGCCTGCTGAGTCTCGAAAATATTTTTTCTATTTTTTCTTTCAAAAATACGATGTTTTGGTTTCCTAAGACTCGTTTATTATTTGTATTTTTTTACTTATTCTGCTAATAATTTTTGATAGACAAAGAGCGTAAAAAAACTGAATTTAGGTTTAATTAGAAAATGTTATTTTTAAATTTAAAAAATTTTTTTTTAAATTTGATATTTTAAAAATAAATTTTTTTTATGTTCCAAGGCTCGAAAGTTATTTTTATAATTTTTCAAAAATACAAATTAAAATTAAATATAATTAACTTTTCTATCTAAAAAATGAATTTTTCACACAAAAAAATATTTCAAACAAAAAAAAAAAGAGTTTTTAATTTAAAAAGTAATTTCTAACCCAGAAGTAAGCTTCTACAGCAAGAGATGAATTTTCAACAAAATACCTAAGTTTTCAACAATATTTGTCTTCTCAAACAAAAATAAAATATTCCATTTTTTAGTGAAAAAATTATTATTAACAAAATTGTAACAATATAGTGAATGGTTCTGTCAAAGAAATAAATTTTCGTCCAGAGAGATGAATTTTTAGCAAGAAAATTATTTTCGACCAAAACAGGCGTTTTTCAGCTAAACATGAAATTTTAATTATATTTTAAATTAAAAAAAATAACACAAAATAAACTAATTTTCAAAATCAAAATGATGAATTTATATCCACGAAGAGAAAAATTACTCTTCTAAAAAATATTAATTTTTAACCAAAAATGAAATATTTATATTCTTAGTTGAAAAAAAATTCGAAATAAACGAGTTTTTATTAAACTAGTTTAATTTTTAAACCAAGGAATCATTTTTGAATTAAAATTATGAACCATCAATAAAGAAATTAATTTTTGATCAACTTGTTAAATTTTTTAACCGAAATATGAACTTTTCCTCAAAAACAATAATTTTTTTACCAAAAAATACGAATTTTAAAAAATCAATGAATTTTCGTTTATAAAAGTTTAATAAATATTCAACAAGCAAACAAACAGCGAATCCTTAACAAAATAGTTAAATCTTCAAACAAAGAAACGACCTTTTAACTAAAATATTTTGTTTACGTTTAAAAATGAGTTTTAATCAACAAATTAAGTTTTTTTAAACAAAAATTTGAATATTCAACCAAAACAGTGAATTTTTACGACGAATAAGATTAAATTTCTATAAAAAAGAAAATTCTCCACAAAATATATGAATTTCCAACAAAAGGAATGAAAGTTCAACTAAAAAAAATGTTTCCACATCCAACCAAAAATAAAACAGTTAAATGTTAGTGTAGAAGTTATTATTACCAAAAATCAGCAAAATAGTGTAATCTTCAACCAAAGAAATGAGTGTTAAACCAACAAGATATATTTTTACAAAGAAAATTAATTTTCTATTAAAATAGAAGAATTTTTAACAAAATTTATGGGTTTTAAATCAAACATGGAATAGCTATATTTTCAGTAAAAATAATTTATTTGTACCCAAGGCTATTAATTTTCATCGAATTATAAAAAATTTAAAAAATAAAAATAAAAAATGATGAATCTGTATACTTAACCAAATAAATTTTTAACAAAGAGTTGAATTCTGAACCATAAAGATAAATATTTCGACCAAAAATATAAGCTTTCAACAAAAAAGATTAATTTTCCACCAAAAAATGCGAATTAAAAAAAAATGACGAATTTTCAACTTAAAAGCATAATTTGTAATTTGTAGAATTTTTAACTAAAGAAGATACATTTTTAACAGAATAGTTAAATTTCGAACTAAGAAAATGGATTCTCAATCAAAGATGCTATAATTGACTTAAAGTGTCCCGGGGCATAAATTTCAAATTCAAACTTTACAACAGAGATAAAAAAATATTTAATTTTACTGAATTTAATTTAAATAAATAAAAAAGTACAGGTGATCTATTTAAATAGATTATTATTTTTTTAATGTTTCATAAAGAATATTGACTAATTTATTAACATTTAATTTTTTCATTTTATTGAATTATAATTTTTGTTTTCTGTATTACTTAGCTCTTTTCAACCCTCAAAAAAAGGGAGTTCTCACAAAGAAGCTTATATAACGGTGCAGTAGTGGGGATATTGCACATTGAGTGTGTGTGTGTGTGTGCGTGTTAGTGAGAGAGAGAGAGAGAGAGAGAGAGAGAGAGAGAGAAAGGGGGGAGAGCTTTGCAGTAGAGGGTATATCGAAGATGAATATTTAGAGAAGGTTAGATATTGATAAATTTAATTTTAATAAACAAAAAACTGCAGTCAAGCCATTTATACAGATTTTTTTTATCAAGAATATTGATGTATTTATTAACCGTTAATTTACTTATTTTATTCAATTATATTTTTTATTTTATTCATCAATTAGCTCTTTTGAACCCATAAAAAAGGAGTTCTCACAGAGGTGCGTATATAACGGTGCAGTAGTGGGGATGTTACATATTGATTAACTGAGAGGGGGAGCTAAGCGTCGCAGTAGAGGGGATATCGAAGATGAATCTTTAGAGAAATTACAAATCGCCGCACAAAAGGGAGGTGTTATTACAAGATGAAGGTCAGAGAAAAGTGAATTTAATTTTATTGAATAAAAAAGTACAGTCGAGAAATTTAAACATATTTTTTTATCAAGAATATTCATTCATTTATTAACCTTTAATTTCCTTATTCTATTGAATTATAATTTTTATTTTCTTTATTCCTAAGCTCTTTTTAACCTTTAGGAGAAACGAGTTATCACAAAGGAGCTTATATAACGGTGCAGTAGTAGGGATATTGCAACTTGAGTGAGTGAGTGAGTTAGAGATGATAGAGAGAGATAGAAAGAGAGCTTAGCGTTGCGGTAGTGGGGATACCGGAGAGAAGCCTTTTAAATAAAATATTTACTTCTTTAACTCAAAATTATATGTTTAACCAAAAATGGAAAACTTAAACTTTCAGATAACAAATAATTTTTTCAATTGGAAAAACGAATTTTTAACAAACTAGTTGCATTTATAAAAAAAAATTAATTAATGTTTTTTGTGAAATATTACTTTTTAAATAAAAATTTAATTTAAAAAAATGTAATTTAAAATAAATAAATTAAATTTCTTTAATTTATTTTTTTATATAAATGTAATTCTTTTTTTATTTAATTTTTATTTTTATTTTTTCAATTTAAAATATAATTATTATTTTTTTTAAATGTATCGTTTTTAATTGAAGCGCTATCTGAAAAAAAAATATGAAAAAAATTAATTAATTGAGAATAATTAATTAATTGAATAATTATTAAGAAAATAATTCTCTTTTTTAAGAAGAGAATAAAAAAAAAATCTTTAAAATATCCAGAAGTTAAAAAATCCAGCAATCGAAATTTTTACAATTAAATAAAAAAATAGAATGAAATAAAATAAGAAAATAAATACAGGCTAAAGATAGTAAAGGAATTTATCAATTAATTAACTATTTTTTCATCTCCTTTGAAATTATTGTTTATATATTTAATTGCTTGGTATTTTTTAGTCGAACATTCAACTTTTTTCTAGAAAATTCGTATTTTAGCTTTAAAATTCCATAATTTTGTGACAAAATAATTTTTTGTTAAAAATCTATAGTTTCGATGGGGGAAGTCAACAGTTTTATGACTTTTTATCTTAATTGACTAAAATTTTTAGTTTAAAAAGTAACCTGTTTAGGCTTATAAGTAATTTTTTTGGTTTTAAATTAACCATTTTTCTCAACAAATTTTTTTGAAAATTAAGTTTTTAAACTGAAAATTTAATTATTCTTTTTTGTGAAAATCTGTTCTTTTGTTTGTTTGTAAATTCAAGTTCTTTGTTGAAAGTTGAACTGCTGCGTATTAATTTTTTTTTGTTTTCAATAATAATCAATTATTTTTGTTAAAATTTTAACTTCTTGTCTAAAATTTATTTACTATTTGAAGTAATCCCTTCGGCTAAAAAATTAACCATTTTTTTCAAAATGTATTCTCTTCCTTTTGTTAAAAATTAATTTTTTTAAATACTCTGATTATTAGAATTGTGTTTTTAAAGGTATTATTTTTTATTAAAAATTCAAGTATTTCTTTAAAAACTTTAAGAAATTTGAAAAAATTCGCCACTTTAAAAAAAAAATTATCTTCCTTGTAGAAATTTAAAAAAAAAATTTTGAATTCCAATACTTTGCTGAAAGTAAAACTGTTGCGTTAAAAAATATTTTTGTTCCTTAATGATCCATCATTATTTTAGTTGAAATTTCACTTTCTTGTCGAAAATTCATTTGTTTCTCTTTTGTTGAAAGCTCGTCTTTCTAGTTTAAAAATTAATATTTGTAGGTTGAAGATTCGTCTATTTGATAGAAAATTAAACTATTTGGTTGAAAAATCGTGTCTTTTGTTCAAATATTGTCTCTTGGGTAAAAAATTAATCTTCTTCGTTAAAAATTCACCTGTTTTATCAAAACTGATTTTGTGAAATAACAATTTAGGAATTAAAATAATTTAAAAAATAAGTAAAGTAATTAATCAAAGTCAGCACAATTAAGTTTATTTTCAAATATACTCAATCAAATATTGAAAATTCCTTTGTAGGAGCGAGTTTTACATTTTTAGTGCCCCACTACAAAGTTGATGCATATCCCTTTGATCAGTCACTATTTACGAACTGTGTGTGAGGGCAGCCAATTTATCGAACTTTACCTACTTTTACTTTTTTACTTTTTTTACTTTTTTAATTTTTTATTTAAATTTTTCCAATAGCAGTGCAAAAACTTATCACAAATGATATACAATTAAAAATAAAGTTGCCATTTAAAAATTACCCCTAAAAAATAATAAATAACTTTTAAATAAACAATTCTAAGATTCAAATATTTTTCTTTGACATTTCATTTTTTTAAATTAAAAAGTATCTATTGTAAAAATTAAGCTACTTTTTAAAAATTTATTTTATTAGTATAAGATTGCAGTATTGTGCTGAAAATAATTTTTTTCAACTGCAAATTTGACTGTTTCACTTTTGGTTAAAAAAATGTATTGATTGTTGGTAAAAATTAAAATATTTTGTTGGAAATTTTTTTTTTAAATTAATTTTTTCTAAATTAGTTTGAAAATTCATCAACTGTATACGATTGGTTGAAATATCATTTTTTTTTCACGGAAAATTATTTTTTCAACTTCAAACGTACAACTATTCCATTTTTTGTTAAAAACTAATCCTTTTTATTTTAAAATTTGTGCGTGTAAAAGACACTTAATTTCTTTTTTAAAAATCCATCTTGTTTGTTAAAAATATGGAAAAAAATGTTGGAAATTAGTTTTTCTGTGGTTAAAATTAGAATTGCCTTGTTAAAAATTGATTTTATTAGTTGAAGATCCATTTATTATTATTTTATTTTTAAATTTAGTTTAATGCTTTGTTTCTTCTGACTGAAGATCAATGTTTAAAATTGCAAATTAAATTCATATTTATTTCTTCGATTGAAGATGGATATATTTTTTTAAAGTCGCCTTTTGTTAGAAAATTAATTTTTTTGTGAAATATTAATTTTTTTAAAAATGTAAGTATTTGTTTCTCGCATTTTGTTTAAAAACTATCTTTTTATTAAAATATGGTTTTAATTTAAAATGTTATTACTAGAATTTTTTTATGTATCATTTTTAAATAAAAAGTTGTTGAAAATTAGTTTTTGAGTGGAAATTTTTTTTTTTGCTAAAAATTTAAGTATTTAACGATTGGTAAACAATTTATTGTGTTCAGTTAAAAAGTTGAGCTATTTGGTTAAACAATGTCTGTATTTATTATTAACTTATTGTTTTAAAAAATTATCTTCATGATTGAGAATTCAACTAATTGGTTAAAAGTAGAATTGCCTTGTTAAAAATTAATTTTATTACTTGAAGATCCATTTATTATTATTTTATTTTTAAGTTTAGTTTGATGATTTGTTTCTTTAAAATCAAAATCAATTTTTAAAATTGCAAATTTAATTATTCTATTTCTGGTTTAAAAGTACACTTTTTTTAATTTAAAAATTATACAATTGGTTGAAAAATTAAACTCTTTCGAAAATTTATTATTTGTTGTTAAAACTCTATTTTGTCAAAAATTTATTTTTGGCAGTGGAAAAGTAACTTTTTAAATTAAAAATGTAACTATTTGCCATTTGGTTAAAAATTGGTCGCTTTCAGTTGAAATTTTGCTTTCTAGTTAATTATTATTTGTATTTGAACCATAATTCGTCTTTTTTATAAAGTTTATATTCATGCCTGAAAATTGAAATTAAATTAAATTTTTTTAATTTAAATTTCGAAAACTTGAAATAATTACTATTATGTTTTTCGTTGTGAATTTTTATTTTACGGTTGAAAATTTAACTAACTGTTTGCAATTGAAAAGTTTTTATGTAAATTTATTGTTTAATGATTTTGATTACTTCCCCTTTTGGTAAAGAATTGAAAGCTCAATGGGGGGGGGGTGGGGGTGGAAATGAGTTGTGTGAAGAGTGAGGGGGAGAGTTCGGTCCCCCACTAGGGAGAGACAGGCTCGCAGCCCGGCTGCCTATAAAATAAACAAATTGCGCCTAGCCCGATCATCGGAGTCAGGTTTGGAACGCTGTTCAAGTTATACTCAGTTGGGAGTGCAAAAATGTTGGCCCCTGTTGTCTTTAAAATAGATTTTGAAAATTGAATTTTTGAAATATATGAATTTTCAGGAAATTTCATGGCGCATCTTTCATCTTCTTACAAAACAGTTGTACCTTTTACTGTTTCCGAAAGAAAAAGAAAAATAGGATTTTGTGAAAAACCAAATTTAATACAAATTTTGACTCTAACTCGCTCTAAAAGACAAAGTTCTAAATATTTTTGCATGGAAATTGGAGGAGTTATGCTTCAAGCTGTTTTAAAGATGATATGCTCGTTTGAAATTTTCCGATTTTTTACAAAAAAAACCTATTAATTTTTTTTTCCAAGCAGTCTCAAAATAACGTTTCGCAACTTTGAAACGCTTCGTTTATCGAGGGAATTTTGAGTAAGCCGAAACTTCCAGCGAGGAAAATGCAGAAAATTAAAAAAAATCTTAAATTTGTTAAGAAATGTATCCTCTGGATCTATATTTCTCGACCACAGCTAAGCAGCTGCGGACCGCGAAACGCGCGTCAATTTAGGATTTTTGACGGCAAATCGGCGCGTAGCGTAGCTGCGTTTAGACCAGCGTGTCCAAAAGTACTGTTCCCCATGGTTTCTAAAGAGATGCTTACGCCTACGCACCTACGCCTTAAGCCCTGCGTAAGGAGTATACCTACACCGAAAAAAATATGGAAAAAATAGTTTTCTAGTTTCGAAACTAATTATTACCAAAAATTTGTAAGAATAGAAAAGTGTGTCACATAAGACGAACAAATAACAAAAGACGGACCGCGCCGATCTTATTGAATGTAGTAGCCACTCTCTCCGCGCTATGGGACTGATTCAGCTTCATGCGCGGTAGAAACAGCTACCATCGTTATGTAAGAGCGGTGCACTCCTACTGCAGGCGCTTGGCAGTCCGCAATTCTTATGCTTTGAGTGCGTATAGCGTGCGTCGGCTACGGCGGCCATAACATTATAATATACTATAGTATACTCTCTCGCTCAGCGAGGCGACCCCGTTTTGCCGAGCATGGGACTGATTCGTTCCCAAGCTGGGAGGCGCAGAGTCACCTAACTATTTTGAAAACAAATGATCTCATACATGGCATATTTTTTTCTAAACACAGTACAAGATAGTTGCAATTTGTTTAGGTCATTTGTTCAACTAAAATTGGGAATTTATTGTTACTAATTTGCTTTTAATATTAAACTTAAAACTTTCCGTGTAGGCCCTTAAGCTTGTAAGGCCTTTAGACCGAGACGGACTAAGATGCTTGAGAAACGGTGACTGGTTGTAGTGGCGGTAGTAATGGCCAGGCGCGATACGTGGCTAAATCCAACCATACGCGCGCTTTTTCGGGTGAGTGGAGGACACCCTGTTAAGCGTTAGACATGAAAGCGAGTCGATCGAGTACTTCCTACTCGTCAGCATGGGAAAAGTTAATCAACCGGTTGCCGAAGTAGGACCGGAAACCGAAATTCGATGCGGATAGGCTTCAGAACCGAAATTTATTTCTAATATTTTGAGAACCGGAATTCGGTGTGGATATTTTGGGAACGACGCAGAGTCACGGAAGACGAGTGGAAACAATCTGACGCACTTAAAAGACCGGCACGACACTATACTGCCAGAATCTACCGAACAGAAAGTCGGTTCAGAGACTTCGAACAAATTATAATAACACAGAATCACAACGCAAGAAATTTGATGCAAAATTTTTGGACCCGAAATTCGGTGCTGATATTTTTGGAAACGATATCGAGTCACGAGAGACGAGTGGAAATAATGTGACACACTTAAAAAGACCGGAGCGATCAGGGATCTACCGGAATTCGATGCGGAATTTTTGGATCCGAAATTCGGTGCTGATATTTTGGGAACGTCGTGGAGTCGCCAGAGATGAGTGGGAATAACATGACACACTTAAAAAGACCGGCGCGACACTCCACTGCCAGAATCTACCCAACAGAAAGTCGGTGCGGAGACTTCAATATTTCACAATTATTACATCACCTGCATGCGTTGGCTGAGCCTCGGTGCAACGCTCCGGCCCAGTCTGGCCCTCGTACAGTGCAGGTAGGTGGCACCCAGTGAGGATAGGAAGTACGTATGGATTCCTTAGTTGACTTGGCTGGAAACGTCGCTTATACAAGCTGGTCGCGGTTCAGAGAAGAAAAATCTGGTAAAGAGACTTTTATTACTATTCAAGCTTCTTGAAAACCTTGACATTATTAATCTTAATTTTTCAAAATTCTGATATGGTCTTACATATCCTCCTCGTTTGGGTGCGTGATGATTATAGTCATTCTTCCTCTTAAGATAGAAAGAGAGGGATGGATTGGTTCTAAGGGGTTCCGCCAGAGGGCGTAGGAAAGAAGTCGTTGCCATGGACCCCTGAGGGCTGGCTCCCTCTAGCTTTACATTTTATCTCGAAAGATAGACTGAGAGGAAATAAAAGGAAGATTACTTTGCCTTGCGGACATTGATGGCCTTATTTTTGACCAAGGTGGTGTTGTGCTTGGCCAGGAATTGGTCCAGTCGGTCCATGCTTTTTGTTTCTTCCTTTCGGCTGGTAGGGGGAGCCACATAGACCCATGGACAGCCACGTGTCTTCATCAAATAGTTCCATCCTTGGAGCCCGTCCATTGTGAGAGCAAACGAGAAATTTGGATGCCGAGTTCGTTAATGACCCGGTAGAGGGCTCGTCTCAGTGACTTAGTATTAATAAGAGAAAACTAACTTCTCGATACGCAGCTGAAGGAGAGTTAAGCAGACGTAGATTTATGTATTTTAGTATCTTGTTTTATCTATTAGGTAACTAGCTAGGTTGATACAGAAAAGAAAATTTCATAGTCGCCGACGAACTCGTGATTCCCGGGGTAGATGGCGCTGTTGCTGAAGGGCCGAGAAGGGCCAGGTACTGAGGGGGGAAAAAAGAACGGGATGTCTAGATAGTCGTCTGAGTGACGACTAGTTTGAATAGTAGAGGGAGAGTGATTGATTATGGAGTTAAGTGGTTAAGAAGAAGGAGAAAACGGAATCTCAACCAGGGCTTGTCTAAACCCTGGCTGGGTAGAGGGTGGATCTTTCGTGTGACATGGTGAAGGGGGAAAAGGGTTGATAAGGGGAGAGGGATGTGTACCAATCATGGCCTGGAGGATACAGAGTTCTACAGCTTCGTTAGTAACTGGACAAGAAGGGGGTGAGAGGGGAAATGGAAGGACCTGGACGGTTAGGGGAAAGGATGCGATTTCCTCGAGAACCCTCTCGACGTAGTTATCGGGAATCGACGATGTTCTAGGGGGGGGGGGGTAGATGGAGGGGAGAATATGCTTCGTAGATGTCTTACAGGTTTTCGAAGAGGGCGGACGTAATCCCACCTTTTTCAGCTCTGGTGATCTTCAGCCTCTGCGTCCGAGCTGCTTCTGGCGGCGATTTTAGGCAAAACACGAGCTGGTGCCGAAGTCGTGCTCGCGAATTCCTCTGTCACTGTAGTTAAAATAGAGGCGGGCGTGTAGCTCAGCACTGCGAGAGTAGCTCTAGCAGACGTTCCGGGGTGTGAATTCTCGCAGTACCGGCGGTATCTTTCTGCGGCTCCAGTTGGCACAACTTTCTCCTTTAAAGTAATCGCCACCCCTCTACCTTGTAAAACTCTACCTGCGTAGGTGGGCCGAATGGGTTGGGTGGCATACCCTGGCGTGGTTAACTCCGGCCGTTGGCGGTAATCCTTGGCCCTGCGTCGGTCACGATTTGCTTTTGCGGGCTTGATCTAAAAGTTCATGATGTCATTCTCTAGGTCATAGAAGTAGACTAGGCTCTTACGTGGTTCGGAACTTGCCAGCCTCGTGCCTTGTCTTAAGGCCGTTCGGCGACGCGGGCGTCAATGAATGAAGGTCCTTATCCACGTCGTCCACTGGTTTGTAAGCCGAACGAAAAAACACACACACAAGAAAAAAAAACCAACAATGAAAAAAAAATCGAAGATTAAGTAGGGTTAGGATCCAGCCGAGTACAGCTGGTATGCCAGCCGTATCAGCGGAACAGATGAGCTGGTATGCCAGCCGACCTGTAAAAGGAGGAAAAAATATGAATAAGGATAGGGATAGGGAGTCTTATTTATTAATACTTTTAACAGGTCGCCCCCAAGTAGTGTTAAAACGAGGGGTGCCTCGAACATCTAGCTGCGCTTCTCTATAATGGAGAGAGAGAGAAAGCAAGAGAGAGAGAGGATAGAGTTTAGTTCCACTCTCTGCCGCATGTGGCGTGCGGAGGGTCGGTTAACACTACAGGGTAGCCCAAAGCGAATGTCCAGCCGTGGGAGTGAGGGAGAGAGAGAGAGAGGATTATGGGTTGCCTTCTTGTGTCGTTTGCGTTGCTGCATGTGAATGGATCCTTGCTGAGCGGAATTCTAGCCCGGGGAGGCCGATGTGAGCTAACAGTGGAGTTCCAGCCATTAGCCTTAGCGATTAGAGCGGATTTCCAGCACTGATTGTTCTGACTCTACTCTTACATCTAAAATGGTTGCCCATCTAATGGATAAACGTCGTATGTGAGAAGGAATCTCGCCCTATGCGAGTCGCGTATAACAATTCTAAAACCGGAAGGATCTCCTATCAGGGCTATTTAGAGGAAAAAGCCTGTTTAGAAGAGAGGAGAGAGTAGAGGTTGGTTTAAGGGAAAGCGCACTCGTGTTAAGCAATGTTGGCAGAGTTGAGAGTGTCAGAGGGTGCGAGGAGAGAGAAGCAAAGAGGCTGTCAGTGGAAAAGCGGCGAAATTCGTCAAGAAAGGAGCAAGGCGAAGAGCGGCCTGGGAGAGCGAGAATGAGAGAGAGAGAGAGAGAGAGAGAGAAAAATAGTTGAGAATAGTAGAAACCGGTTTTTGGCCGGACGGCCAAGTTTTGTCGCCGACGAAAGAAAACGAGTTTGACTCAACTAAGTAACCGAGTTGAGAGTGTAAGAAGGCGCGGGGAAAAGAAAACTGGGGAGGAGTGCCAGTAGGAAAGTGTGGAGAAGCCGGCACTAAAGGAGGAACGTCAGAGGTGGAATGGGAGTGAGAGATATGGAAATACTTGAGAAGAGAAAAAGCTGGTTGAGGACAGAAAAGTGCTCTCGTGTCAGGCTTCATCGAGTTTAAGAATATAAGTGGAAGCGAGTAGGAAGGGAGAAAATATAAATTAGTGGAAGAGAGAAGATGAGAAGTCGGAGGAAAATACAAAATTTAAGAAAGTTTGATGGAGAGCCAAGAAGTGAGAAAAAGCTCGCTTCTAAAGGATGGAAAACTCCAATCTGTATATGTATTATTTTGGCCTTATAGCCGATATCAATTTATTATTATAGTTAAAGACATTATTTTGTTGCAGATATTTTTTGTTTTATTGAGACAAATCATTTTTTGGAAATTAAACTCTATTGTTAAAAATCTATCTATGTACTATGTACATTAAAAACATGCTTGGTCCAGAAATATTTTATTACAAATTATTGTTTTTTTTATATCAAACAATAATTTTAGAAGTTTTAAACATTACAAATAATTAAAATAAAATTTCATTATTGTATTTGTGATCAATAAAACATATTTATAATAAAATTGTAATTGTTTCGATTCGGGAACTTTCAAATTCGGTGTTTTTATTTTTCGAAAATTTTAATATTCGCGAATTTTAATATTCGGGAATTTTCCAAATCGCTAATTTTTATTTTCCGTCAATTTTATTATTCGCGAATTTTATTATTAGGGAATTTCACAATTCTGAAATTTTACACTGTCTGAAATTTTATTTTTTGGGACTTCTCAGTCTTCCCAATAAAATTGACGAAAAATAAATGTACCGAATTGGAAAATTCCCGAATAGTTAAATTCTCGAATAATAAAATTGCCGAAAATTGAAAATACCGAATCTGAAAATTCTTGAATAATAAAATACTCGAATAATAAAATTTTAGAATTGAAAAATTCCCGAATATAAACAATTACACTTTTTTATAAATATATTTCATTCATTACAAATAGAATTATGACATTTTATTCATTTTAATTATTTGTAATGTTTAAAATATTTAAAATTATTGTTTGAATTTAAAATAACAATAATTTTAAATACAATTTTTTTGGGGTAACGAATTTTTTTAATGTGCATAATATTTAAAAAAATACAAAAAAGGTACATTAATAAAATGCTTCATCCAGAAATATTTTAATAAAAATTATTGTTATGAAAAATTCAAACAATAATAGTAGAAATTTTAAACATCACCAATAATTAAAAAAGATAATATTTCATTATTTTATTTGTAATCAATAAAACATATTTATCAAAAAATGGTCGGGAATTGTATCATTGGAGAATTTTATTATTCGGAAATTTTCAAATTCGGTATTTTTATTTTTTGATAATTTTATTATTCGCGAATTTTAAGATTCGAAAATTTTCTAATTCGTCAATTTTATTTTTTGGCAATTTTGTTATTCGGTAATTTTCAAATTTTGAAATTTTACACCGCCGGGAATTTTATTTTTCGGGATTTTTGAGTCGTCCCAATAAAATTGCCGAAAAATAAAAACACCGAATCGGAAAATTCTTGAATAATAAAATTCTCGAAATATAAAATTTTCGAATTATAAAATTCCCTCATAATAAAATTTACGACAGTTTATAATCTAACCTATTAAAAAAATTCTCGAATAATATTACATCCAGTATCGGAATTAGTTATTAGTTTTATTATTATTTTTTTTTATTATTATTATATATATTTTTTTTTAATGGTGCCCTTGCATCTCCTCCCTTCTTAAATT
>JAAAKG020205911.1:0-48487 GCA_010014905.2 Druon quercuslanigerum | reverse complement strand
ACCTACACTTCCCTTTTTGTTACTTGGATTTAGTAATCAACTTATAACTAATTAATAAGTTTACTAGATAAAGAATTATTATTAAAGATTTATTTTCAATAAAAAATATAAATAATTCTTATTTTATATTTTGGTTGAAACTCAAAGTTGCATTTCTGAAAAAAACCATTAATTGTTTTAGTAGGTACCTTTTAAACTAACTTCAAGAAAAATTTTAATATATGTGCAAGTCATTTTGAAAAATGAATTTAGGTGCTTCATAGAAAAAAATGGTAAACAAAAACAATAATGTACTCTGCATTCACAACCTTAAACACAATGCATGTTATGGGTCCATTGAAGAAATGGAAACAAACTTTAGTTTGTACACACAGCGGGCCCTCTCATGACCGATACTTATAATACATAAATTCTAGTTTATAATATAATGCCGAGGTGCCGCCACAAGCTTGGAGAATTTTGACATTGATGGAAAATAGACCACAGTGATAAAAGTAGAAATAATGTAGTCGATTCATACTATATAACATTACTATCAATATGGAGGTTACCAATTTTCATATGAAGGAAATATATATATTAGATAAACGTCAGCGAAAATCAACGGTTCAAAATTCCTGTTTAATTTTATTAAAATCACCGAATTCGTAAAATTTTATTTCGCTTTTTAGTAAGAAAGAAGAGGGTGTGCTACTGTCCTTATCCTGTAGGGCGCCTGAATCACCAAAGGCGGCCCTGTGTATTGAGACATAGTTTGATTATCAATATCACAAAAAAAAATTTCTAGTTTTCCATTAAAATTCATAATAAATCTAACCTATAGTCATTATCTTATTGATCGTAGACGTCAAGTTTGTTATTCTGAGATGTTTACATTTCATTAGTCAGTTTCAAGAAAAGAAATTAAGTTAGAAAGTTCGTTAAAATCGATATCTCAATACTAAGAGATGAAGTTATATATTTGTTTAGATTTGAGCAAAATTTGGTATTTGCTTGGAAAATTTATATTCTAGTTTACCATAGTGGATTATTTGAATTTTTGAAAACCTACTGTAAAATTTGAAAAATATACTTTTTCGAAAAATTTTAATTTGTTTTTAATAACTGAATTTTACAGATAATATAGATTTTTTACAGATTTTAATTTTTGAAAGTCTAATATCAATTTTACTTTAAAAGTTTAGGAACAAATTTCATATTGTTTTCCATCGACGTAAAATCCATCAACGTAACCGATGTTTCATGTTGTGACGTCAGGGAATAAGATGTCTGCAGGCCATAGGTCAAACAATAATACCAATTGAATGGGACGAAACATAATTTTTTTTATATAACTCCTTCATCCATTCTTCTCCTAATCTGCCCTCCCCTAGAATCTTAACCGCATTCTCTTGCGATCTTCGTTTAACTTCCATTCCTCTCCTATATCCTTCCCAGACGTGCTTCCATGTTTCCAGTCCCGTCTTCTATATCTCTAGCATTCAAGAACTCCCTCCTGTCATATTTCCATCTCGGTAATTCTGTCGCCCTCCCTCTCCTTTCTTCTACCTCCATTAAATACTTTTTCGCCAAATCTCCTACCTTGCCCTCCCTTTCCCTCCCCCAGCTTCGTCTTAAATTTGCATACCCTCTTTCCCGCTCTAATACTTAATTTATCCCTTTGCTCTTCTTCTCTGACCATATATCCTGGCGTCTTTCAATCTACCTCGAATGTCTACCTTATATAACTTTCTTGTAAAAACTCAATATCTTTCCTTTCTTCCCGTCTGCATATCTCTGCCCCATAACTTAATACCGGCCATACGAGCGTATCAAATAACCACATTCATCCTCTCCAATTTTTTTTACCTTTCTTTTTCTTATTCCCCATATCTGGTTCATTACCCTTGCTGATTTTTTACCCTTTCTCTTTTATAAGCTCTAGGATCTCCATTCTTTTGCAAAATATACCCCAAATATTCAAACTCCTTCACTTCTTCTATCTTTATTCCCTTCCATCTTCCCGTCCCTTTTTCCCATCTAAGTATGTCTCTAATCCTGTAATTAGGCCCGCCATCCATTCTTCATCCTCTAACATCGACACTATGTCGTCTGCATATACTAGTGTATCCGTAACTCCTCCCCAACCTTTTCCCTCATTTCTTCATCCAAACTGATATATATTAAATAAAAGTGGGGTCAGAGGACATTCTTTCCCAAATTTGCCAACTTTCTCTCCCATCCTTATCTTGCTTTTTGACTCTCTAAAAATTTCCGATACTCTCTTATCCCCCCTTTCACCATAACTTTTTTTATTTCGTCTCGGCCTGACGAGCCAAAAGCTGCCAGGAACATTGCTATCATTACCCCTTTTTGCCTTTTAATCCTCTTATTTACTAGACAGTTCAGAACATATATTTTGTCCATCACCCTCATTCCTTTTCTAAACCGTGTCTGATTCAGTGGCTCTACCTTTTATCCTCAACTCCTTTCTGCAGTGTCTCTGACAAAACAGTTACATATACTTGGCATCAGCTTCACAACCCTATAACCTCTCCCCTCCACTCCTTTGCCTTTCTTCAATATTAGTATTACTACTTCTTCTTTCCATAATTCTGTTCACCCATCTCCTCTCCATACTCAAATACACATTTTCTATGCCCATTCCTCTATCTAACCCCTCGTTATTCCTAACGTCTTGAATATTTCATTCCTTGTTATGTCCTCTTCCCAATTTCTTTCTCTACCATATTTTCCTCCCTTCCTAACTTTTCTCTTTACTCCTTCTAGCAAATCTAAAAAATATTTTTTCCATTCTACTATTACAATATCTTGGTTTACTTTTTGTTTTTTTCTTCTTTCTCTATTTACTACCTGCCATATCTCTTTTTCTGTCCAAGCCTTCTCCGCCTCTTCCTTAAACTTTTTATTCTCTTCCTCTTTCTTTTGATCACACAACTCCGAATACTCTTTCTTTTTTCTCCTATATTCTTCCCCTTTCCTTTTTTTTCTCCAATTTCTTAATTATTTTGTGACCTCCTTCTTTTTGTCCTACAATCCTCATTACATCCTCTTTACTAACTTCTTTTTTGTCTGTGCACTCTAATCCTGTTTTTACGTCTTTTAATTTTTGCATTTAGCTCTATACTTATTTTTGAATTATGTTTTATGCTCAGAAATATTTCAGAGTATTTATAAAGTTTCCGAAAAAATTTTAATATATTTGAAAAAATCTCAAGAATTTTTAAGATTTTAGGGTATTTTTAAAACTTCTAAGGCATTTTCAGGAACTTTTAATTTGGAATTATTTTACGGAAACTTTAAAAGATTCCGATGGTTCTTTAAAATCAATTTCGTACTTTATAAGATTTCCGAGGATTTTTATGATTTCAAGGGGTTTTAAAACTCTTAATGTATTTAAATACATTTTCCATGTCTTCAGAAAATATCAGAGTAGAATATGACAATGTTCTTTTTTATATTTTCGTGCATTAAAAAAAAATAGTCATGAGAAGTGCGGTATTTTGCAGGATTTTAAATATTTGAAGAGACTTGAATTGCACCGTGAAATTAATTGGAATTCTCTTGAATTCTATAAAACCAATTGATCCACTGATTAAGCGATTTGAAATTATTTAACGTACTTTTTTCAAATTCCTTGGCATTTTTAAGAGCTTTCAAATTTTTAGAGCGACGTAAAGGATTTAAAATAATTTGAATTATTTGGAAAAATTACAAAGAATTTTTTTATTTATTTCAGTAATTAAATGAGATTTAAAAGGATTTGAAATACTTGAGGATATTATAAAAGATTTTTAGCAGTTTTCAAGTGCTTTAAAGAGTTTCAAGGGCTTTTAAAATATATCAAAATATTCGAAATATTTCAGGGTATTTTAAAAGAATAAAAGACATTTTCTTTTAAATTTCCCTTAATTTGCTCAAAAATTATTGTAATCAATCAAATTTTTTAGATTGTTTAAATTGTTCCATCTTATTTAAATTCTTTTGAATTTTTCTTGAATTTTTTTGTAATCATTTTTGTAATCGTCACTTCTTCTGTTAGAAATTAGTAGGGTTTCAAATATTTGAAGTTTTTCTTGTAATTTTCAATTAATTCTTTTGAATTCCTTGTAATTTTCTTGAGTTTTTTCAATTTACTTGAATCCTTCTAAATTCACTCAATTCTGCTTAATTCAGAGCATTTCAAAAAAAATTAATTTAATTTATCCAGTTTTACGGAAATCAATTAATTTCTTTTTTTATTTTTTAACATTTTTCCCAATTAATTTGAATTATTTTGAATGTAAATTGAATTGTTCCGAAATCTTGAAAATTTATCCTGAATTTGTTACCATTTGAGCCCGAAACAAGGATACTATGAGCGTGACAAAAAGTACCCTTTGGTCCCTATATTTTATCCCATAGGGACTAAGAGGCCAAATAAGGTTTACGTATATAAATGAATTTTTGGTGTGTTAAAATATTGTTGTATGGCTTTGGCCTTCGAGCTTACTTGATTTTAAATTTGGAAATCTACAGTTTACTCCTTGATTATATACTGGATGGATCGAAGCTTCGAATGTGTCCCCTAAGGGTTTAAATTTTTCTTGCACCTTCTTCTCTATCCTTTTACACACCTCCCACAAACTTACTTGGTGGTGGAAGGGGGACCTACAGCTTAAGGTGGGTTCCAAACCACCAAGAGCAACAGCCTTAAGTACTTAGCGAACCTTTTTCTCTAGAGCTATCGGTATCACGACTCTCCGGAGATGAACAACTCCCTTGCTAGGCTAGTGTTCACCGCATGGGCCACCGAGCCTCTTCCAGAGCTCTTCCAAAGCCTGCGCTTTAGCCCCTACGACCATCGTCCCACTCTTAATTCTATACTGTAACTCTATATATAATTACTGTTTATCATCTGATAATAAACACTGAAAAAGGGGGTTCTGGTCCTAAATTTTGATAATTATGAAAAAAGTTTTTATTGTAGATAATTTTTCTTTTTCCTTTTTTTACAATCATTGCAATTTAGGAACAGACCCATCTGTTTAAGTGGTTCTTATTTATTATCCCAAATTTTTACCTCGATGTGACGCTTCGTGTAAAAGTAAGGTAGAAAATAAAAAAAATGTCGGAAAGGTAGGAATCTGGGCGCGTGACTAACTTTTCACATGGCCTTAAGGCAAATAATAGAGATGTCAGAACATAGACTCAAGCTGTTGTGAGTAGAATGCAGTTTTTGTATTTTTCGCCTCGCTACGCCACTGCGGAGTATTCGCTCAACAAGTAATAAGGCAGTAGAACATTCATTGAGTCTATTTGCACTTTGGCAATTGTCAACCGAGTAGCAGAAACGGTGACGCTCGATCGCTAATCAGAAGCATTCTAATTATAAATATTAAAACAATAATCAGAATATTTTCTACATTAAAAATATGAGGATTGTCTATACTCTGATCTTACCTTCTGCACTTGTTCTGAATTCTATTGGTAAATATATTAATCAAAATATACCTATAATTTTAAGAAAATTTCCTTTTAAGCTCGAAGCAAATCACAATTTTTTCGATTTAATCTGCATGGAGCAATTAAGCCATTAAGTTGACGGGGGCGAGAACGAGCCCGATGCTCTAAAATGCGTATAAGTATAGTCCGAGCGTCTAAAATGAAAGAAAATATTTAAAATCCGAAAATAAAATTTTTGAAAATGTACAATTGTAGAAAATAAGAAAATAAATTTTTTTCCATTTGACTTTTTGTGGCCAAGCGTTTATTTTTAACAATAAGAGCGCAAAATCGAATACAAGTTTATCTCTGATTTAATTAAGTTTTAAAACTTAAATCGTTCTAACTCGACTAAATATTATTCAAATTGGTTCGTATTTAGAGAACTTATTCAGAATACTATAGTATGCCTAAGAATATATGGAAAAGTAAAAAATCGTCTATTGTTTATCAATATTTAATTGCAAAATGAGGCAAGTTGATAATTGTGTTCAAAAATTTTCAATAAAGTTTTTCCAAAAATCTCATATTGATTGGATCGATGTGAGATACGATTTTTGGAAAAAGCACTCGACGTCTGCCCGCGATCTGATCTTTGAGAAGGTTGCCTGACGGAGCTGTCGTCGAAACGCATTAGCTAACAGCGCGAGCAGACTACAAGTAGTTTTTCCCAATATGAATATCTCAGTAAATTCGCAATAAATTGATATAAGATTTTTCAAGAAACTTCATTTAGAAGTTTGAACGACTTAAGTTTTAAAATTTAAGTTAACCAGAGATAAACCTTTATTCGATATTTTGCTTTTATCATTCAAAATAAAAGTGTAACAAAAATTCTAATAGGAGAAAGTTTGATTTCCTTATTCTCTACAATTCTGCATTTTCGAAAAATTTATTTTCCGGTTTTGAAAATATTCTTTTTTCAAGACGCTCTTAAGACTTTTACGCATGTTTGAGAGTCGCGCTGATTCTTGCTGAAACTTGACTGAATTAAAGTCCTGGTGGAGCTTTATTATTTTACCAACCTACAATTTATTAAAGTAGTTCAAAGTACTATTCAGCTATTCTAAACAATGATAAAATTCATCTTGCCCTTAAGCGGTATTCCTTAGACGAAAGAAATTATTTTTTCTGAGAAAATTTAAATAGAAAGAAACGTTACAAAAAAGAGGAAAAATTAAAGTAAAACCTTATCTCTAAAGCTGCTTCACCATATGTTCTTGAGTGTTCGTACTGCTGGTTACCATCTATTACTACCAAAAAGTTCAAAGCACTATCGCAGGGTGCCATTGATGCCTGATGACATGTAAAAAAATGACACCGGCTTCCAGTAGAACTTTGACGGTTCACAATTTTTAAGTACTCAAATTTTGAATAATAGTTTTAATAAAACCTGCCAGTAATTCAAATGATCTGGAAAGAACTCATAATTACAATGAGTTATAAATTACCGAAATAGAAGACAGTTGAAATATAATGTCCTGTATACTAAGGCACATTCAATTTTTAATAATCCGTTATTAAAGGTTTGATATTCAGTTGTAACTTTATATACTTTAAATTCAAAATAGTTTCGTAATTATGGATTTAATACTTAAATTGAAAACATTTTCTGGTAAGAAAGTTGAAGTTTTTTACTTCTAAGCAGATCGAATATTTTTATCAATTTTTCAGGGGAAAGAAACTATTTTTATTTCTTATAATTATGGAAATATTTTTACAGAATTACTAATCTTCGTCCTATTACCAACACTCACGTTTCTTTTTATAATAAAAAATTAAAAGGAAGGAACAGCCAATTTTACTTAAAAACTACATTTTTAATTATAACCACATTCAAAACCCATGATGTAGCAACACAAAATTGTGTACTCAAAAAAAACGTAATCCTCTGTTTCATGTTCCAGACTTGAGTTTACAATTCAATGGTTTGCCTAATGGTGACCCTATTCCTTGTACACCCCGTCGCGGATATTCTTCTTCTTCTTCTGATAGACATTCTCCAAACACGACTCTTTCTCTTGCCAGGCGTCATTTCTTAGAAAGGACTGATCACCTTGCCAGGCGTGAATCTTTAGAAGGGACTCAATCCTTTTCCAGACGTCAATCCTTAGAAAGGACTCATCCCCCTCCCAGACGTCAATCTCCAGACACGACACTTTCTCTTGCTCTACCTAATTCGTCTGCCAGGTCTCCTTCAACCGAGCCTGTTCTTCGGGTCAGGTATAGGTCTCCTCCTTCCGGGCCTCTTCCCTCAACCTTACTTGGATTTGAACTTGAAGACCTTACATCTATTCGTGTTATCCCCAAAAAGAATCCCACCCGGATATTTAGGCTTCGAAGATACGTTTTTCCTCCCAATAAACCAATTAAATTGAGAATATATAATGATGTCCAAAGGCATATGCGAACCGATGAACAAATTGTACTAGCGGCGTCTAATGGTGACGTCTTTGCAATCTTAGAAAAAGCAAATGGAGACACGATTCTTCGTGGAATATATAAACCAATTGGTGTCCGGGAAAAGCGGGCGAAAATAAACATGTACAATGGCGCGGTTGATGAACTAACTTCACAAGAAATCACGGAATGTCCATTAGGCATCTCACAAAAAATTGCAAAATTTTATAGAATAGAACGTGTGTAAAACACAATTCTTTTCGCTGTTGATGCATTTTAAAAGGCCTGACCCCTGCGCGCGAGGACACTTTCTCTTTCTTTTAAAATAAAATAAAACAATTTTGCTGAATTCTTATAATTTAATCAAATAACTGAAAAATTGACAAATACTATATTGTGTAATATTGAATCAACTTTTAAAAGCTCATTCGCTATAGTCAATAGACTTACGTCACATATGATGCGTCACATAGCCTTGTACCCTGGATTGGCACTGCTTATCAGATATTGTAAAATAAAGAGCAAATTTCATTCTTTATTATTACTATATTTTTATATCCGAAGAAATGTATAAAAATAATTATTCTTAGGTAAGTAACGAGTTTTGCTGTTTGCCTTCTTTATATATGAGTAATTATTTCTTAAGTGTACAAAATCAATTTAAAAATTTTCCCATCTAAATTGACCAAAGAAAAACCAAAAAGTGTTTGCTATCGGATTGTAGTTTATCTCAGAAAAATTTTGTCGCTCTTGAGAGCGCAAGGTGGAAGTTTTCGTTTTAATTGTATGCGGTCCAGGGTGAACCTGAATTACGTCTTTCAATAAACATTTAGAAGGTAGATATCTGTCGTCTATTACTAAGTTTCGCTGGCCGACTAAATAATATAAGCTTCGAATAAGTTGAAGCAATTGAAAACGTGACAGGCGAGTGTACGTTGTACGTATTTAAATCGGTCGATCATAGTCCGACAACCAAACAAATAAACGAGATGCCAGAGTTCGCCTGTCCTGATGTAACAAAGGTAGCCCTGGTAAACTCTTCGTTCTTCTGCTTGCGTAATCCTACGAGAGGGCGATGACAATTTACTACAACTCGGATCAACCGAGTTCGACTTGAAAATGGCGTTAGTGTTTGTAGCTCACTGGATTGACCTTTCGTGTCTACTACTTCCTGTATATCTGGCTATTTTGGCCACACTTGTAAAAAAAGGTTGAGCCATTTGGAATACTGCCACCAAACCTCAGTTTGTTCAAGATCTGAAGGTATAACTCCTTCCATCGCCACGTCCGCTGGGTTCTCTTTAGTATACAGAAGGAGCAAATGTACAAGAAGAGGCGTCGGTGAGCCCGTGAATTTGACCTTTAGAACCTGGATAGCCTTCTAACCAGCGTCTGATAGAAATAGTTCAAATAGATTCAATAGAATTCCGATTATTATTCAGTTGTTTAGTAATTTCTTTGGGTGAAGGCGAATCCCAGTAAAATTTTAAGATGCAGGGATCGCTAATTTCGAACGCTTGGACTTTCTATGGATTGTGACGCAAGCCCAGAGTATTAACTGATCCGTTCGAAACAATATGATTGTGAATATCATTTAACTGATTGCAACAAGGCAGAAGCCTAGATTGGTTCGCAGCTTATTTATCCAGCTCGATCCTGGCCAAATGTAAAACTTCACACGATTCATTTCGCTTGTTTACCGCAAGTTCAAGATAGACTACTCCGGTAAAAATGTCGTTCACGTAAGTATTCTGCTGGATTCAATTCGCATTAAGAGGGAATCTGTGAGTTTCATCTGATACTGATTGAACGGGCGTACAAATGGCTGAGTAAGGGGCACAAGCAGTATCATAAGTAACCGTCATCAGGCAATGTCAACAACGCGTTCTCTGAACAGGTGTTCAAGGAATTCTTTGCAGATTCTGATCATGGGGATGTATCCGAATTTGGTGTAACACTTGTAGTATATCGACTGTAAAGATGTACCGATACTTTTGCCAATTTAGGGACATATCACTTCAAAGAACAGGACCTGTCATGAGAAATTCTTTGTCTATTTGAGATTCTGGATTTTTGTTCGTATGCCCTAATTACCCATAAACTTCCATAAAAGTTCGATAAGCTTTGTAAAGCTTAGTATCCTTAGACAAGCGACGGTCGAGAGGGTTGAGACCTCTTAGGCAATTAATTGAGATGGTCTCTATATGGAATGACGCGTCATAAAGTGAGAGTAACAACACTTGGGCGATAGTACGTGCAGTACCAGCCTTTGATGCATCAATGCCAGTGAGGTCAATTTTTCCGCAAAGTTTCAGAACTTCTAGTAATTGCGCTATGGACTCTGTTACAAATAAAACCTTTACATCCCTGATCGAGTAGAGCACGAAGACGCACTTGAGTTCCTCGAGGACCGATACGCATAATCTGAGCTGTAAAAAGGACTACGGATTATCTTATTGCCGAAAGACTTGCCTTATCGTAAATACTTTCAGGTTTGTTTTTATTATTTACAAAGTTAAATAACTTTTCTTAATAATTATTTATTTATTATTCAAAATTTTAATTTTTTTAGTTATTTGCTTCGGCTTTTGCTTCTGATAATATCACTTTTATTTTTGCCTTTATTTTAGCATTTGACAACGAACAATCAGTGAATATTCGTTTAATGTTTCGATTTTTTAGCGTTGATTTTACTTTTAAGAGTAGCGTACGTACCTCTTATTAGGATAGGCATTGAGACGATGTCATACACAGATGAATGATAAAGATCCTCTAATTTGTTTTAAAGAATTTGCTGCAACTGTATCGTCTCTCCAGGACGTAACTCTCGGAATCTTTAACGAAATTGTTTAAATTTATATTAAACTAATGCATTCCTGTCCAAGAAGAATTTCATTACATCTAAATCTTAAAAAATAAAATCCATCCACACATTATCTCTTAAGTCGCTCACATGTATGACCTTGCCGTCCACGCTTCGCCTTTCCTCGCACAACATCAAAATATGAGTTACAAACAAGAAGGTTATTTTATATGAAGACAGAACAATTTTCAAACCCGAAACAAGACTTTTCAACAAAGAAATTAAATTCCAAAGAAGTAATAAAATTTATACATGAAAAGATAGTCTTGAGAAGGAAGCAAACTATGTGATGTTTAAAAAATATGTTTTAATTCGTATTCTTTTGATTCTGGATACAATTAACATTGAAGATTCTGAATCAAATGTAAAAAAAAATATTTGTTTCTCACGGAAAATTCGTGTTAAACTTCATAAGACTTACGGAACCTATAAATATAATTGTTTAAACAAAGAACTTTTCAGGGGGGAAAATTCAAAATAATTTAGGAAAATACGCATAAAAATTCGAAAAATAATTTTCAAAGGCATTCAGGACCACTTTAGCCCACAATGAGCACCTTCCTAATTTATGATCTATTTACGAATTTCTACCTTTCATGCAGATGTTCTGGATCAGGACAAAGCAAGTAAAATGAAGAATAAACACAAGTTTATTGTATCAATACATTAAGTTTATATGTCATACCTCTTTTTATTTGCATTTAAGGTCATGTTATGAGTGGGTCAAGTGACCAGATTCCTACCTTTGCGACGCTTTTTCAGAGTCATTAAATTTTAGGAACAGACCCACTTTTCTTAGTGCTTCTTATTTATTATACCAAATGTTCAAGTAAATTTGAAACTTCGTGTGAAAATAAATTAGGAAATAAAATAAGTGTCGGGAAGGTAGGAATCTGGCCACCTGACCCACTTATCACGTGGCCTCAAGGCAAATAATAGGGATGTAAGAACATGGACACAAGCTGTTTGAAGGAGGCTTGAGCGCTCCGCATGGTTACGGCACTGCTGAGTATACATTATATATGTAATGAGGCAGCAGAACATTTATTGAGTCTATTGGCACTTTAGCAGTTTGTGCTTGGGTATCAAAAACTGGAATGTTCTACCGCTTGTCAGAAGCATTCTAATTTTAATTTTTAAAGCAATACTCGGTAGGTCCTCTACGTTGAAAGATGAGGATTGTCTATACTCTGATCTTACACTGGGCAGTTTTCCTCAATTCTATTGGTAAATATGATAATCAAAATATATCTTATAATTTTATGTAAATTTTCTTTGAAGCTTAACGCAAATCAGAATTTTTGTGTTTTAATCAGCATGAAGCAGTTCTGCACGCGTCTAACTGTACACTGTTACCTAGCGTATTAGAAGATTTTAGTTTATAACGCATATATGAGGCAGAAAACTTCAAGTGTTCACACCTAAATTATTATTTTTTTGATCGGGTTAAAACTGAAATTCATATTATTCCTTAGAGAAAAAAAGTGATATTTCCGAGAAATTTTTAGAAGAAAGAAAAATCGAACATCTAACATTCTCATGAATTCTTCTGAAGAAAAATTTTTGTTTTTATTTCTTAGAAAAATCAAAATGTTTTCACAGAAATACTAATCTCCATCAAATTATCAACACTGACGCTTTTTTTATTATAAATAATTTAAAGGAACATAAAGCCACTTTTGCTTGATAACTACATTCGTATTATTACCACATTAAAAACTCATGAAGAATCAGCATCAAATTGTGTCATGTAAGAAAAATTTTATGCTCTGTTTCATGTTTCAGGCTTGAGTTTACAATTCAATTGGTTGCCTAATGGCGACCCCGTTCCTTCTGTATCCCGCCACGGATATTCTTCATCTTTTTCTAATAAACATTCTCCAGACACGACACTTTCTCCTGCGAGGCGTCATTCCTTAGAAAGGACTGATCACCTTGCCAGACGTCAATCGTTAGAAAGGACTCATCCCCCTTCCAGACGTTATTATTCAGACACGACACTTTCTCTTGCCCTACCTAATTCGTCTGCCAGGTCTCCTTCTCGAACGGAGTCTCTTGCCGGGCGTGGCCCATCAACCTTACTTAGATTTGAATTGAAAGACCTTACATCTTTGCGTCTTATCCCCAAGAAGAATCCGACACAGATATTTAGGCTTCAAAGATACATTTTTCCTCCCAATAAACCAATTAACTTGAGAGTATATAATGATGACCAAAAGCAGATGCCAACCAACGAACAAATTGTATTAGCTAAGTCCAATGGTGACGTCTTTGCAATCTTTAAAAAAACAAACGAAGGCACGCTTCTTCGTGGAATATATAAACCAATTGGTGTTCGTCAAAAGCGGGCCAAAATTAATATGTACAACGGCGCGGTTGATGAATTGACTTCAAAAGCAATCGCAGATTCGCCATTAGGCATTTCAATAAAAATCGCAAAATTATATAGAATAAACCGTGTGTAAAACACAATTCTTTTCGCTGCTAATTCATTTTAAAAAACCTGCCCGCTGCGCATGAGGATGCATTCTCTTTCTTTAAAAATAAAATTAAAAAAATTTACTAAACTATTATAATTTAATCAAATCATTAAAAAATTGACAAACACTACGTATATAATGTAATATTAAATTAACTTTTAAAAGCTCCTTCGCTTTAATCAATAGACTGACGTCAGATGTGATGCGCCACATAGTCTCTGCACCCTGGATTGGGACTGCTTGTTATGATAATGTAAAATAAAGAGTAGTATTTTTTATTATTACTAAACTTAAATATCCTAAGAAATGTCGTTTGCCTTAATGTATAACACGTGTTGGTGAAGGGGAGGGGGTAACATTTTTTGTATTCTTGTGGGTATGATCTTTTTTGGTGATTCTTAATTCTTTCATGTGCGATGAAAGACGTCGTCCAATACAGTTAGTATATGTTTTTGAATTAATTTTTTTTATCGAAGTAAGCATTTGTCAATTTTTTAGGCCAGAAGGAAAGATTAAATTTTGTTATTTCAGGAAGCTTAAGATTAGAAAGTGAAATGTGATACTTTATTATTAAGGATAATCGTTTAGAGAATTAAAGCGTTAACGCAGTTTATATCCAATAATGAGTAAATGAATAAATATTTTTAAAAAGCAAGAATTCAGCAAAAAGCCCTTTATATTTATATATATGAGTGGAGGTGGATAGGACCATAGGGTGAGTCGAAATGTACCAAGCACCGTATATTAGGCAATTAAGTGAGATGGTCGGAATCAGCGTAACCCTGAACGCCGAACTTCACCCTAGACATCGTTCCCTAAAATGATTTAAATCGACACAGGTTTTAACCAATGAGGTTCTGCTGAGTTAATATCATTAAAAAGACAAGGATCAAAATCTATGAGCTTCCTTGAAGGAAGCTGTGATGTAAGTCGAGAAAGATTTAAGACTTGGTTCTCTATATGGAATGAAGTGTCATAAAGTGACTGTATTAAGACTTAAGCTATAGCACGTGCATGCACTTGAGTGCCTCTAGGACCGGGAAGCATAACCTAAGCCGTAGCGAAACCTACAAAGTGTCTGAGGGTCAAAAGACTTGCCGTGTTAGACGTTGCACTAGTCTGAAGCAGAAAATCCTTATTATTTTGATACAGGTCAGAATTCTTATTCGCACTTAAAATTAAAGCTACTGGCTTCAAAGGAGCGGAAACCACACGAATGATGACAAATGTAGGTGACGGGCTGCCTTGCAACATTTGGACTGAGATTTTTTGACATAATTCGGACAGCTACCGATATATTGTCCTTCACCCGAAATTTGCATATAAAACTTACTTCTTTGGAATTTGCTTGCGATTTTTATTGAGTAGGGATCCACCTTTTAATAGTTATAGTTTTAGCAAAAATCTTATCAAGTACATGATAACGCTGTTCAAGAACTTCTACAAAGTCGTGAAAACTGAGAATCGTTCCAATTTATTAGTTAGTATCTTTTGAGGCTACAGCAGCTCTAGAGATAGCCTGGCGATCCTTGACATTACGGTCAGCCTCCCACAGCTTACAAGATTCAGGATATAGGCGGCTGGCTATAACATGCACCAACCATATTCCTCAATGTTTTAAGGATTTCGAGATTTTTTTAGATCGCGCTGAATACGCTGAGCTTTATCGCTAAACACACACAAATATTACGCTGATGCCCTTTCTAGATGTGGCAAATCCATCATGGCAGTTTAATCATTATTTACAGTCAAGCGGTAGTAGAAAATCGCACTTTAAAGCCTGCCAGATTGATAATTAATTCGCGTTGGTGGTAGCCACGCCTTTAAATAATCAGCAGCGAAACACGTGCGATATGATTTTAAATGCTGCAACTTTTTCACGCTGCTTAATTGCGGTTTATCAAGAAAAAAGGAGAAGAAAACGTCACAAAAATCCTCCCAATGTTCGTGATGTCCTGAAAATGCTGCGGGATCTAGCTTCGTAGTTTCACGCTTCGCAAATTTAAGTCCAAACCGTTTTTGTACTCCGGTCCATGCGCAAGAGTAGATACATTCATCAATGACATGTCAAATATTTCTCGAGCTCGCATCATTTGTTTTGGAGGGATTCGTAAGCATTTCCGATTTGAGATAACACGTCATAAGTTGTGTAAGAATCGGTAGTGGCATATTTCTTCACAATTATTTTGGCATAAGTTGCGCGAAACTTTTTCCACATTTTCTAATTGGATGCGATCCGCTTTTCGACCATATGGCACGTAAGGCTTTCCAGAGCTTTCCCGGAATTATAAAGCGCCGTTAACACATTTGATGATACATGCACCATGGTAGTTCTTCGTGTATTGCCACTTAATTAAGACGAAAATGGGAATTGTCAAAATAGAAAATGAAGGGTATAATGAGCCCAACGCACGCGATGCTTAAAAATATTTACGAATTAAAAGAAAAAGAGCAGTTTAATTCTCGTTAAATTCAAATTAAAGACAAAACTTTATGTACGAACGAAAGACAAACGATAAACAGCCGCAATACCGCTAAGGATAGATTCTCCAAAGACTTTACACTCTCTCTCTCTTTAATTCGGCTCGAAGGACAAAAAATAAACCCAGCTTAAAGCAAACAAAGTGTAAATTCATAAATAATAATTAAAAATAACGAAAAACTATCACGGTGAAGAACTGGGCTTAGTTGAAACACCCTTCATTTGCGATAAAAAAAGCAATTTTTATTTATTTCTTTGACATCAAATTCTGACCCTGCCAACCAGTGAATATTCGTTTAATGTTTGGATTTTTGCTAGCGTTAATTTTACTTCTGAGAATAGCGTATGTATCTTTGATTAGGATAGACATTGCGACGTCGTCAACCATAGATAAGTTACAAAGATCCTCTAATTTGTTTTGAAGAATTCGTTGTGGTGTCAAAGAAGAAGATGGCTTTTTAACGAAATTATTGAATTTTTAATTAAACTGATGAATTTCTGTACAAGAAATGTAGAATTTTTAGAAAAATAGATGAATTTATAAAATTAAACGTCAAAACATGATTTAAGAATAAGAAGGTAATTTTCTATGAAGATACTAGAATTTTCAAACCAGAAAGACGAACTTTTAACAAAGCAGTAAAATTTATAAATTAAAAGATAATCTTGAGGAGGAGCCAAATGTAACAAATTAATGTAAATGCAAGGAAAATAAATTACTAAGAAGAATATTATATCAGGGTTACTGCAGCATTTTATTTTTAAATTTCCTAGATTTTTCCCTGGCCTATGCTTCATTTCCGCAGACCATTAATATTCAAGGACCAAATTATTAAACTTGTCACATTTTTAACCTAAAATCTTTCCAGAACAAAAAAATTAAAAATTGAACTTGACTTTTGCAACATTGATATGTAACGTTAACTACATATATGAAATTTTTAAACTATTATTGCAAGTTATTCGTTTTATTTCCGAATTTCCCAAAAAGACTCTAAACGTAATAAATCATGACAAAACATCGCGATCCCACTACCTTTCCATTGACCTATTTAGTAATTTCACGCACGAATTTATTTCTCGCAAGCTCAATAAATTAGAGAGAGAGAATGATTTAAACTTTCCGGTCTAACATATCTAGCCAAGAGAGCATTATTTGAAGTAAAGAGCGGACACGCCATTCAGTTGAAATCTGGATCAAATAGATTAAAACCTGGATCGAACCTTTGTCAGCACTGAGGTTCCTCAATATAAGCAAAATAGGTTTACTGCATCTTGATACTTTTCAGCACAACCTTGTGCCTTTTCCGCCAATTACCACTTAACCACAATGATTTGCCTGCTACGAACGCGATTGAGAAGCGAGCAGTTCGTATGCGAATGCGCATTTCTTCCCGTCATAATAAATTATATTTCTGTTACAATTCAAGAATTTTAAGGAAATATTTGTAATTTTCAGATACAGCTTTTAAATTTCAATTAAACTTTTGTTAATTTGCTATAAAGGTTACTGAATTCTATTTTCAGCAACATAATTTTGTAAATTTCGGTCACTTTAGTATCCTAAATGTGTAGGAATTTTCCGAATATTTCTAAGAGTGCAGTGGCTGGAGAACTCTGCAATTAACCGTAATTTTTGGTGATACTCCCTCCCCCTTAAAATTGGTAATGTAGTTTATGAACGATCCCTAATTACTAATCCTGTTACAAAAGGGCAGGCTTGGCATTGAATATGGGCCTGGGAAAGACGGTTACAAGAAATGATTAAAAATAAGGAAACGGCAAAATCACAATAAATTGCACCTTTCTGAGTAGTTTTAATCCAATTATAATTTTTTCTGTGATCCGAACAAGCAATAACTATTACATACAACGTAACAATTTAACTGCCCCTAATACATTAAAAAAAAACCTTAAAAGAAATTTAACAATACAATTTATTGAAGAAATTTAATATCTCTATTTTATAAAAATGACGGAATTCATAACATTTCATTTTATTTTACAAGGAGCGAGACGAGGAGGTTACTACTGTTCATATCGAACAGCGCACCTGACTCCCTAGAGCCGGCCCTGTGTATTAATAAAGATTTTGATTTAAAATGTAGCTAAACAATATTCTGGTTTTTAATTTGAATATATAATACATCAAATCCAGAGTCGTTATCTTCTTGATGGTAGACGTCAAGTTTGTCTTTCGGATATATTTACTATATTTACATTTTATTAGAGTCATTTTAAAGGAAAAAATTGAGTTACGAAATTCGTTAAACTGATAAGTCAATTTATATAATGTTTTACATAGTTTTACACAGTAATTTCTCAAAAATTTGTTAAAAGAATTACATGAAACATATTAATAGCTTTATTCTAAAATAAAATAAGTAAAAAAATATGCTTTCTTACCAAAAAAATTAGTTTTTTTTCTAGTTATTGAATTTTATAGTCGCAACAACTGCCAGGGCCATTAGCGGTTTTACTATTGATTTAATTAAAAATTTAGGGTATCTGTAGGGTTATATACCAAGGGATAGAAGTAAATCTTTCTGCGAAAACATCCAGCCTCGCTCCCTGCTTCAAATTTGTGTTTAAGATTAATTTTCGAAAGTTTAACAAGATTGGTTTAAAGAATGTTTACAATAAATCGAGGGGGCGTAACAAGCCCATAGAATCTGCTCTAATGGAATTTTTCTTTCTATTAGAACAGTTAAAAATCGACGAACTAGACGATATCTACGAAAACACCAAAATTTTAACCCAATTCTTCTGTTAAACTTTTTGTCGGAATGACAAAACTTAAATCCCTTCCCCACAATTATTGTCTACTAGCAAAACACTTTATTCCAGTGACTGATTAATGCGAGATGATTTTCGATATTCTTTCCATGAGGCAGATGATGCAATGAATAAGATAACGCTTACTAATCGTGCAATTTCCACAAAAATTCTGTAATTTTGTTCAAGTTTGGCATGTCGCTACCATTCGCTGATCGTTCCCACTGTTTTCTCCAACCTTTATCTATCTTGGATGCAATGAGACGTTATTATCCTGATATCTAAATTTAAGAAATATTAGTATCCTTGTCAATTATTGTTATAAACAAATATCTAAAACGATCTGCTATTTATTTGTTTTTAACTCTTTAAAGTTGGCGACTTAAATCCAACTAGGCTAGGATTCGTCAAAAAGTTCAAATTGCAGCATTTATTAGGAAAAAATCTCTATACTAGATGGAAATCAGTGTTGTAAAAGTCACTTGTCGGTGAATATAGCATTTCGGTTCCTGTTTAAGATAAGGACATGAAACTTTAATATGATGATGGCTTCGATCTTACAATTACAGGATGAGCACTCTTTAGAGAGTTGAATACAAATAAATAGCAGATTGGAGAAACCTGACCTGCGCAGTACTAGTCAGAGAAACAAATGACTACCAAAAAACAAAAGCTGTTATAAGAAAGGTTATAAGCACTTCAGGGCATACGTTTAGTACTTTTTGAGTAGTTATTATATCAATCGCAAATACAAATCGATCAGTTTAACGAAGAATTATGAAATGACGGAAAGGTTCTCATGAGCAGATTAGAGAGCTTGACAAAATGATCAAAAACGAAGATTGAACGGTTGAATTCAATAATAGTGTATGTGAATTTTCAGAACTTTGGTATTGTTTTTAATAATGTTATGTACAAAAGAAATAAAAGATAAGTGGTTCCAAAAAATTCAAGTGCACCATTATTCCAGCTAAATGTTCAATTAAACTAATAAAGTGTTAACCGAACAGTGGAGTTCGATGTGCCCGGCTGGAGCGAGAGTGTGCTGTGTGCTGTGCGGCATGCACGATTTTTATCATTTTTCGCCATGAGGCACCATCACGAAAAAGCTGACAAAAATGTATGTTAAAGCAGACACTTAAAGGTTTTTTTTGGAAAAAAATGGAGGTATACCTCTAAAACATAACATAACAAATATTTAAATTATTTGAAAGGAAAGAGGTCAAGAATAGGACCGTACTTTTGGAAAATTCAGTTAATTTTCTATAAGTTTAATTTTATAAGTTAAAATCCAAGTCACTAGCTTATTTTATAATTTTTTATCGAAAATTAAAGTTTCTATAAAAAGACCGCCTGCTAACTTTTTTTTCAGTCTTGCACAACTAAGTAGGCATTATATAAGTATTAATGAAGTCAAGCATTCATTGGTAATACTGAGTATATTTGCACTGGGGAAGCTTATGCGACGGTATCTTACATTATCATCAAACTCGGCAACCAATCAGTGGCATTGGTTATTATTAGAATACTTCGGATTAGCGGTGGAGCGTAGCAGTTTCTGCTCCCACGAAAAAAATTGCCACGGAGGAAAACGACTCATGGTCAAACATATTTTCTGTTAATAAAATAATCAGTATGTCCTGTTAGCTGAAAATATGAGGATTGTGTATAGTTTGTTCGTATCCTGGGCAGTTATCCTCAATTCAGTTGGTAAATATAATAAATTTTTTTAATAGGGCTGGTCCACACTTCTCGGTAGTGTGGGGATATTGATTTCATCCCTACAGCGATCTTAGTATATATAAATATAGAAAAAGATCTTAATTTGATCACTATAATGATGTTACCAACGACCCACTGAAAAACACCACCCTTTCTCCTTGCCATAACCCCCACCCCCGAAACCGCTTTCGCATTACTTTAGGGGGGTGCCTTTCTTTAGCCGTGCCTCGGTTCTCCTCTATTGTCCCAGCTTGGGCTTCTTCTACATTTATGGGCTTCTTCTTGGACCTGCCTAGCTATGTTGTTAGCTTGTGCGTCCGGGAGGCTTCTTCAACGAGGCTGCCTCCCTATACGCCAAGCACCTCTTCGTCCCCGCAAGGTGATCTGTCCGGATTATAATAATAATAATAATTATTATTATTATACTTGACTGCAATCCAGTCCGTCCATGATGGGCTACAAACCAGGCTTTGTCCAGGTTGCGTCCGTGACTGATGATATATACCGGTACAGCCCCATGCAAACTATTTCAAAAAGTATATCAAATCCAACTCTAACCAAAAATGGCTGCGACATAATGGGAAGCAACCATCTTAAGCCTGTGACAATATTTAAATTTTTTTATAATATACTGATAGTTTTAAGTAAATTTTCTTTTGAGCCTGGCGAAAATTAGAAAGACCAACTGTACACGTGAAAATTTAGACTTTCACATATGGGGTAAAATTTTACAAGAATTTCCTGCTAAAATTCTGATTTTGCCAATCATATTCAAGCTTGGCCAGATCTTAGTGCTAGTGGACATCTTCGAATTAGATATAACATCTAATAAACGTATCAAATTTTACTTTTTTATGAGAATTTTGGAAAGCTATTTCAACGAGGTTTAAAATAAAAATAATCAGATTCATCACTGTAATCCGAAACATACTTTTTTATTTAAAAAACGTAAGGCAAGTGCGTTTTTTTCTTATCTGTTAATCAAGCAATTTTTAGAATTAAGATATACATACCGCATAATACTTCAGGGTTTGATCGAACGTGACATGTTAAAACAATTTTTTATTGCTTAAATAAATTCAACTTACTTGAACCATTTTTTTCGTAACAATGTAAAAAGATCGTATTTCTTTAATGAAATGTAAAATTTAATCATTTTTTTGAGAAGCACATTTTTTAAAAAATATTAAGTGATTATTTTTATATTTATATACGCTACCGTCGGAAATTATGAGATCGATTGACGCAAGCACTATTAAAAGTCACTGATGGCTTTGAACCACGATAACTCAGTGAAAAAAGATGGCATGGCATTTAAGAAAAACAGGTAACACTTGGTCAATTTTACCCCATATGCTGCCTCTCTAACAGTGCGCATCTCATTAAATACAAAATATAGAGTTTAACTAGTATATTAGCTGATTTCAGTTGATAAAGTTTATATGAAGCACTGGGAAGGACTGCGAAGTTTTTTTTAGAAATCTCATTTAGGTTTGTTAGGAACATGTTAATTATAATAAATATCTGCCAATAATTGCAAGCATCTTTAAAGATTTTGTATTTTAATATTTTCACAGAGTTACTAATCCTCATCAAATTATTGACACTCAACGTTCATTATTGGTAAAAATAATTTAAATAAACAAACAGCTGATATTTCTTGGCAATTACATTTGAAATTATGACCACATTCAACACTCAAGATATATCAAAACACGATTGTAATTGAAACATATAATCCTATGTTTTTTTGTTGTAGCTTTGAGTTTACAATTCGATTGCTTGCCTAATGGCGCTCCTATTCCTGGCGTTCCTTGTACCGGATCTTCTGCTTCTTCTATTTCTGACAGATATTCTCAAGTAACGAATCTTCCTCTTGCCATACCGAATTCTTCTGTCAGGTCTCATTCTCCTGCCAAGACTCCTCTTCGTGCCAGGACCAGGTCTTCTTCTGTCGGGCGTCCTGCCTTATCCTTACTGGCTGTTGAACTTGAGAACCTTTCATCTATTCGACTTATACCGAACAAGAATCCAAACCGGATATTCAGGCTTCAAAGATACATTTTTCCTCCCGATAAGCCACTTACTTACAGATTCTATAATGGTATCCGGAGGCCCATGCAAACTATCGAAAAAGTTGTATTATCGTCGACGAATGGCGACGTCTTTGCAATATTAGAAAAAGCAAAAAACAGGGAAACGGTTCTTCGCGGAATATATAAAATTCGTGGTTCCTCCGAAAAGAGGGCAAAAATAAACATGTACAACGGCGTCGTTGATGAGTTGACTGCACAAGAAATTGCGGAATGTCCGCTAGGCACCACAAAAGCAATATTAAAGTATTATAGACGGGAACGTGTGTGAAAGACACCATCCTTGACGCTGTTACTTCCTTTTTAAAAATGTAGGTGCAGGGGCACATTGACTTCTTTTTAAAATATTTAACGAATACATTTATATCACTTTTGAGCAGCTCTCTGCATCGAACGTGTATGTGTATGTGGTTGTAGTTCTCTTAACCCTACGTGGACCACGTGGGGTCTAAGCGCACCTCAAGCACTCAATTTTGCTTCTAAACTTCTAAACTTCTAAATCCATTTCTCAAGATTAAATTCTTGATACAGATTTACCGATTGCAATTGTGTACCCGTGAGAAAAATAATAAAAAAAATTTTCCGTTTTCACTAACTGGAACTTTCTTTACCCCTTTCCCAGAAGTCGATATTTTTCGAGAATTGGTATTTCATTCTGGTATTCTGTAGATAAGTCCTTCCTTCTAGCAAGAAGCCGTAATTTTACGCCCTGTGACTTATAATTAAGTGGCCTTACACTCTCTAGGCCCCTAGATTGGTTCCATACTTTTTTAAACTTCAAAGATGTGATTCATCAGCTGCAGTGCTAAAATGAATGGATTCCGCGTGGACCCCACGTGGTCAACGTTTCAACTCTGTCTCAGGTGGTCCACGCATGTTTAGGATCCGGAGGGAAAATGTCTATGACACTAATCCTAAACTAAACTAAACTAATATGAAGCTGAACAAAATTAATGTTGAGATGCACTTTGAACGCATCAGCTCGAATTTAATATTTCAATTTTTTGCTAATATTATCTATTTTATTATTTGTAAGGGTTGTAAAAATTATTTGTTGTTAAAATTATAATTGTAGCAAATAAATAAAATTAATAGTACTCCAGACCTTAGACAAAATTTTTTCACATAGTCAGAAGATCAAAGGCCAAATAACCCAAGAACATACCGGCCTTATAAGGGTATTAGTGTAAAATAAATGTTCAGCAACTTTGCAGTATTTTTTATACTTTTCCTGGTAACTTCGCAGAAATTTTTAGTAAAATTTAACTTATTTTTGTAAGTTTTAGGTAATTAGCCATAAATTTAAGTTCATAAGTTCGAAACCATGTGTCTAGATTACTTTTTAACTTTCCGTCAAAAGATAAAGATTCTGTGAAAGTACCGCTGGGCCACATTTTTAGTACTACACTACTGAGTAGACGTTATACCGGTTGATTTTTTTTAACTTGATACAATCATTAGCAAGGTTGAGTCTTCTTGTACTGTGGCAGTTTTGGCCACGGTAGCGAACATTTTTATTAAAGTCGACAACCAATCAGTGGCATTGGTTATTATTAGAATACTTCAGATTAGCGGTAAAGCGTAGTGGTTTCTGTTACCGTGGAAAAAAATTGCCACGGAGGAAAATAACTCATTGTCAAACATATTCACCATTAATACATTAATCAGTATATCCTCTAAGCTGAGAGAATGAGGTTTATCTATGTTCTTTTGGTATCCTGCAAAGTTATCCTCAATTTAATTGGTGAATATAACAATATACTTTTATACATATAATATACCTATAATTTTAAGTCAATTTTATTTTTAGCTTGACGTAAATCAGAATTTTCGTTTGCCTTGAAACTTGGCTGAACGAAAGTCCAGTAGAGCCGCGGTAAATCTCACATATGGCTATCTCTTAATCAAAAGTGATATGATTTTTACAATTTCTAAATAATTAAACTGTTAGAGTTCACAATTTTTAAGTACTTGAATGTTGAACAGCGAAATTACGACGATTTTTTAAATGAAAATCTCTTTTTTTTTAGTTTTGTAAAATCTTTTGGATCACTAATCTTAGTTATGTGTTTAATACTTAATGACCTACATTCATGAGAGTACCACGATTGTGTACTTTAAGCAAAATATAATCCTATGTGTCTTGTTGTAGGGTTAAGTTCACAATTCGATTGTTTGCCTAATGGGGACCCTATTCCTGGGGTTCCTCGTGCCGGACCTTCTGCTTCTTCTCCTTCTGACAGACATTCTGCAGTCACGACTCTTCCACTTACCATGCTCAATTATTCTGCCAGGTCTCCTCCTCCTGTCCAGCCTTCTATTCGTACCAGGTCCGGGTCTTCTTCTACCGAAAGTCCTCCCTTATTCTTACTTGGTGTGGAACTCAAGGACCTTACATCTATTCGTCTCAAACCAAAAAAGAATCTGAACCGAATATTCGAACTGAGAAGATACATTTTTCCTCCTCATAAACCAATTAACTACAGGACATACAATCAGACCCTTAAGCCCATGCCAACCGTGGAAAAAATTGTTTTGTCGTCTTCGAGTGGTGACGTCTTTGCAATATTAGAAAAAGCAAAACACAGGGAAACGGTTCTTCGTGGAATCTATAGAATTCACGATATCTGGGAGAAGCGGGCAAAAATAAACATTTACAATGGCGTGGTTAATGACTTGACTTCGCAAGAAATCAAGGAATCGCCGGTAGGCCGCTCAAAAACAATCGCAAAAAGTTATAGACTAGAACGTGTGTGAAACACAATAATTTACGATCTGAGTTCGTTTTGAAGAAGCTTACCCGCTTAAAGAAAACATTTACTTCACTTGTCAGTCGCTTCGAGATCGACCTAACTATCTTGAAAAAGCGAAATTCACTATATTATTTTCAAATTTATTTTGGACCGGGACTGCTTATTCAGATATATACAATTTTTCTTAGATAATAGAAGAATTCTGCTTTTTACCTTTTTCACATATATAGCATTATTTCTTAAGTTTGCTAACTCAATCAAAAAAAGTTGGTTACCTAAGTTGATAATCGGAAAATCAAAAAGTGTTTGCCATGTGATTGTAGTTTGTGTGAGAAAAATTTTTTCATTTGGATTAAGATTTATCGAAGGGTAAGGGATGAAAGAAATTTCACCCAATACAGTTAAGATAAGTTTTATTTATTTAGATAAGGAAAGATTTTGTTTTCGTCTAGTAAGCTTAAGATTAGCAGCAGAATTGTATCTTTTATTTTTGAAAATAATCGCTTAGAGCATCAACGTGCGTGTGTAAGCGTTATTGGTTATGCGGAAGCACTTAAAACTTATTTTTTAAAGGAAGTGTCCAGTAAAAAGGGCGTAATAAATCTGACGTCTTTTCTTCAGAGTGAAAATCATCCTCTTAGTATAATTAATGGTCCCTTCTGTACGATTGACAATTCTCTTGCTGATGAAGAATGTTATGGATTCTGATTTCAGAGAAATCAATGATTTTGTTAATTCCAGTGATTAAGCTCGTCTCTATCGAGTTTCAAAATTAATTTTTGTTTCATTTCCGAGAATGTGACTTAGAATAAAGTTACTACAATGACCAAAAATGAATTAAGAATAATTAATTACTGTACTGATAAATGTTATATCATACATTTTTTACTAACTGAAGCAGACCTGAATTGCAATTACTATTTAATCATTGTTGAAATATTATAAAATATAATAATATTATATGCAAATAAGCTAATCATATTTATAATATTGAAGCTAATATTCTTCTGCATGAAAATCGCATTATTTTTTAATCTGTTGCTCCAAAATTATAATTTAGCATTAATAAATTACATTAGATGCATTTTCCAATCATTATTTATCATAAATATTGAATCTGAATATTCATATAATTCAAAAGCAGCGCGCTAACAGTGACCAATCCAGTTGTCGGTGCGACGCAAGCGCAGTTAAAAAAGTTACCAATAATGGGGACAGAAGCGTATAGAACGTTTCCGGTAGATTTTACTGCATGGTATAAAATATTTTAAAAATCGTTATTCTAATATGGAGACGAGGGTCAACTAAATATTTAATGGAAATGAGGAAGAAACTTCATTGCTACGAGTTAAATAAGTGTTTTGCCTGCTTCCGTACTTTAAATGCTTTCGGGCCGCTGAGCAACTCGTTTGAAGGGAGAACTTTCTCTAAAATAATACATCCAGATATTCGGTCACTCTCTCGAATGAAGCCGTGAGAGTCCACAATCGGACATAAAAAGAACTTCCTTAACAGAAAATCGCTTCCGTTTACAAATAATAAATTCACAAAAAACACAGTTTCTGCTAAATCCACGACAAGACTTGACAGTTTGAAATTCCAAATACTACGGTGGGACTCCGATGTCCGAATTTGATCAGACTTCTCTTCCTACTCTCTCTCTCTCTCTCTCTCTCTATCTCTCTCACTCTCTCTCTTAATGTGCCAGCATGAATCTGAAAAAAGTTGTTCAAGATGGCCTCGTTTCACAATAACTCTTGTGAAAACATCTTTTTTTGCATACTACATAATCCTGAAACGATACTCATTAAAACGTGTATTCGATCTTTAATTTTTAAGCATACTAAATCTTAGAAACAAAAAAATATACAAAGTGACAAGGGTGATAAAAATGTAAGTGCCAAAGAATTAGGTAAAGATCAAGTATTTATCAAAAGTTCTTTGAGCCATGTAAATAAGCATGAAAATAAGAAAAAAGCTTTTCCTGCTAATGAAAACAATTTTACTTCTCAACATAAAAATGTTCTTGAAAGAAATATAGAACATATCCCGCCGGTATGCTCCCTCTGTAAATTGAGTTTTGCCAGGAGGCACTCACTGCGCATCGGTCGCTCTATTAGCAGCCATTTTGCCAAAATTTGTTTCAACTATTTAACACGTACCTTCAACCCCGTGCGCAGAGCCTACTATTATCTACGACAACGTCACCAATTTAGAACTATTTAGAAAAAATTAGCATTTCAAATAAACATTAATAAGAAATCTTATAGTAAATAATTAATTTTAAATCGTAGTTTAACCTTTATTTAATCTTTAAATAAAATAAATTGATAAACGCTGCTATTTTTCATAAACGTCGTTCCAATTACTTCTCGATATATATCCGCGGGTCCGATGGCGCTGTTTTCAATCAAAAGCTTATTTCATTATGACACCAAATAATCCGATCAGCCCCATCGACTTTAGTAGGCATCTGAGCCCCACTGCTGGTTGGCTTGAGTTCTTGTCATGCTGATTCGTGTTTTTCTCCCGCTTTGAATGAACTGTGCTCCGTTAAGAGAGAGAGAGAGAGAGAGAGAGAGAGAGCCTTACCGCAACGCTTCTGTTTGGTCACGCCTGAGTGACCACCACACACACCCCGCAGCACCTTTTACTCCCATACGCGACGAGGCTTTAATTCTCGGAAGGGCTATAGAAGGGAGGGCTATTAAAGGATTTCTTGGTAGTTAGAATTTCAACCGAAGAGAGAAACATTCATTCAAGAAGAAAATTTTTCAACAAAACAATTTACTTTTCAGTCGAAAAAGATTTCAGATGACTTCAACACCAAAATATGAATTTTAATTAAAATTAAGATTTTATACAAAAATAGTTGAATTTTCAAAGCCAACAAACGAATTTTTAGCAAAAAAGTGGAATTGTCAACCAAGCAGTTGCATTTTCTAATAAAATTTTTTAATTTTTATCCCAGCAAGACAACATTTTTAACAAACAATAAACAAATACTAAAATTTATAACTAGAAAGGTGATCTTGAAGAGAACGCAACCACAAAAAAGAAATATGAATAAAAGACAAATAAATTACTAACGAGAATATTATATCATTATGGATCAGTCGAAGAGGAACAGGGAAAAAAATGTTCAAAAAATTATTGCATACAAACAAGTAAAAATATAGAAAATGTGCGTTGTAGTTTGAAGAATTATAAAAACGCAACAATATAATAAAATGCTTAATAAAAGACGTCAAATTAAAGTTAAAGGTGCAAAATTAAAGATGAAATAAATAGAAATATGCTATTTTAGAAAAGAATCCCTAATTTTTGTATTAATTTTTAATGATCATTTAATTTTAAAATGACCGATATAACCTATCGAGCCAAGAGGGCAGCATTTGACGTAAAAAGCGGACTCTTAATTCAATGGAAACGTGGGTCAACTCCATTGATATTTAAATCGAATCCTTTTCAATATTGACATTATTTCATATAGAAAAAATATTCTTAAAATAATAAAAAATTACCAGTAAAACCTATGAGGTGATTTAATTATTTAAATTTTCACGGTAATAAAAATGTCACGAAAATGTCTTAAAACGTCATATGAGTTAAGTGAACGCGTTCACTTTTTCAATAACAAGCGCACGTTTCAAAGAATGGTACATTTTACCATTAAATTCTTGTGTGGCATTAAATTCTTTTATTTATGGAATTACATTTGAAAACTGATGTGACATCTGGCGTGGCGTCTGGACGACAATCTCGGAGGGTTGAAAACTGTGGAGAATAGAGTAATAATTTGAAGCCATATGCAGCAGGATTTATGAATTCGCTAGACTCGCAGAGTTAAATCACGTGCCTGAATACGAGGTGAAAACTCAAAATATCCGAGCTCCAAACATACGAACGCTCCAAAGACACGAGCGATTCACAAATAAAAGCATCCTGAATCCAAAGGAGCGAGCGGAATATTTCCTACTCTACCTCCGCCCTATTTGAGAGATAGGCGCGTGCGAGTGCGCAGATTTCGTAAATTGAATATAACTTTAGAAAAATTGCATTTATTTAATCAAACAACTAACAACATCCCTAGATTCGTATCCACAATATGTTGATGTGGCAATTTTTTTGTGTTGCACATTTTTTAAGTCAATGCTTAGTTTATTTATAACAATTACACAACCATAAAAAGTAACATAGTTCCTTAATAAAGTGATTTAACGTGAAAAAAGCATCGAGATTGATGTGACTCTATGTTTTGTTTTAAAATGTGGCTTGCAAGTGGCTTCCGTCTATACTAGTACACAAGCTGCCGCTTTGGCACATAAGTCAATCACGAATCACTATAAGGTACTCTACAATAGCAAATCACTTTACCCAAGTTTACCCAAAATATATAATATTTTTCACCTCTAAAGTTTATTATAGTAGTGTTAGTAGCCTGCTTAGCATAATAAACTTTAAAAGAATTATGCAATTGGATTGTGCTTCATAATACCTTCTTAAAAACCCAATAAGAAAATAAAAGTTCCTTTCTTTATTTGATAAACGTACGTCTATAAAGGCACCATACGCTTTTTCACTGTTATCAGCAAATTAGTCAAGCTGAAGCTTATGAGTGTCTGGAACCGTAGCTGCTTTTAGAATATTCGAGTGATTTATGGCTTTGATCTCGATATTCTTTCCTTAAAGATGGTGATTCAATTGGTGCTTGATCTCCCATCCCAGATTTAGTTTCCAGAGGTCTTATAAATAAATCTTGTCCAGCATGATGATTAGAGTCAATGATCCTAAAGAATCGCAAAGTAACTGCCTTTGGCGTCAGTACTATGACATCATCTCTTAGATCTCTTGTCTCTTTCACAGTGTTGCCTCCTGTTAGTAGATCATATACATATATATATTTCCTCTAAGAAAGTGTTGACCCTGGTCGTCAGCACTATCTTTTTCTTATCGACTGAGACCTTTCTATCTGACTTTTCTGATTCATCAAAAACGACTCAGAGTTTTTTAGTCAAACAGGATACCTTAATGACTGCATTATGTACAGTATAATATCCGCTCTCTGTATAGCTGAAATACACTCCGTATGATACTAATCATGCCGGCTGATATTTTTATTCAATTATCTCTCAAGAACAAAGTATTTTTGCTAGGATACGTTATATGATGATCCAATTCTTATAGATTTAGATTTTCGTTAAACGGTAAGTGAAGCATGTAACGACGTTGATTTTCTCATTTAGTTTCAATTATACAGATGCTCACCAACTGTGCACTGATTGGGTATCTGAGTTGCTAGCTTCCCAAAGTCTGGATCTGAAAACTTTAAGTGAATCTCTAAAGAATTAACAATATGTGAGTTGGAAACTGTCTGCACGACTCCTTATCTACCTTGCATACAATTATATTAATCAATATTAATAATTATATAAGTAGCGTGTCCCACCTATCAATGGGTCCCCGTAGATTCTTTCTTTACCAAAGCTAAAAAGTCAATGAAAGCCTGTATTTAATTTTAAAAAATTATTTATTTTGTTATTACACTGTTTGCCAAAAAGCTTACAAGCTAACGCGTAATTAGCATATGCAGTGTGAAAATTCTCGATTTCTCGCGCAAAATATTAATAATACTAGCATCCTACCCAATTATTGCTGCAAATAAATCTCCAGGGCCAAGATATTCCTTGTAGCTGCTCGAGGAAATGTGGAGATCATGCTTGGGTGGTGGAAAGTGCATTTGGAATTGACTGGAGTGAAGCCAAGCCAACTCGCCAAATCTCAAAAATGTGTTTCCGTTTTTCAATAATAAATTCAGTATGTAACAATTATTTCCACTTAACATGGATCAAAGGGGATATAATGTCCAATTCGGCGTTCCAAACGTAGTAAAAGAATAATATATATATATATGTATAAGTATATTACATACCGTTAGTCAGGCGCCAGACGCTGCAATAGCGTCACACCAAAAAAAAGGAATTTAAAATGTCTTGAACATCTAATCAGCGGTAGAGGGACAAGTGAGGGAAGTGAGGGCGAAAAAGCTACATACCCTTTTTTTAAATTAAAGTAAATTTACACTTATTTAATTCCAACTTGGTACAGTTACAACACGCATTCTCCCAAGAAAGGAGAAACCAGAAGGTTCATAATCACATTACTAGACTACAATTTATAGGGCTGAAAGCCCTAAAAGAACCCACGCTGACAGGTGGAAATTAGTTGACATAGAAAATTAAAACACAAACTTCTTAACCTACACTAAATAAGGCCTAATATTGAATTCTCAAATTTATGAACTAAAGGGGTTTATACCGCAACAAACAAAGCACAATAACCCCATCTACAAAAAATAAGAACCAAAGAAATTTGGAGCGCTCGATAATACTTGACCTCGTGAAGGGGCACTAACGTCGCTGGTCGACACGAAACTGACTAGCGTCTTGTTGCTCTCGGCTTCCCCCACTTTCCTCGGTCGCACCAGATTTGTTTGGCGGCCGGTGCTGTCCTCTTTTCATCCCCATCCGGTGATTACTTCCGTATGCTTAACTAAGTTATCTCTCGAGTAGACCGGCAAGATGGCTGCGCCTGTCTGTTTTAACAGAGGCCGGGTGGAGTATGGCCAAGCACATTGTATGGGCTAATAATGATTCTTGGATGTGAGAATCATTAATTTAGGGCCAGGAAGTTTTGGTGGATGTACCCAGTGTACAGGTATTGTGCTGGACAGTGTAGGACCTGGCAATCGATAGATAGGACAGCCTGTCTAATGTGGTGTTAAGTGTAGGCGATATAATGTTCCTTGGCAGTGTTTATCTATGCCGGATTTTTAAAAGGAAATACTCTGGGATTTCCGGGTCCAGAATAGGATGTCTAGTATTCATCCCCTTCCCTCCAGGTATCATGTTTGACCCATTTATCAGGTATCCTATTTAACCTATTTGTCCTAACAAAGCTTAAACTACATTTGCACTCTCTCTGTAATTTGTCTTTTCAATTTACCAAAGAAATAATAAGTTCACTCTCATACAACATACCTTAAATTAACAAATCTAATTATTTCTTATTTGATAAGTTGAGCTCGTGCCGGCCATGGAAGTATCGCGGTTTAGTTTATTTTTGATTTTTACACAATGTGAGAGGAAGGATCCATAACAGGTGGGTAACCACCTCGTTACAAGTAGCTAAAACAGTATCTTGAAAAAAATTTGCTTCAAATTCGCTACGATCTGCGTCGCGGTTCCGCTCTAGTGCTAAAGACTCTAAAATTGACTATGCTCATCACAATCATTCCACATTTTTTCTATTCTTATCAGTCGCAATTGAACTTCTTCTACTATTATTAAATCATAAGATTTTACGCTTTAAAAATGTTCAAAAACAGTTTGAAATTATTCTAATGTGATTTTGCAAGTTATATGGAATTCATGAACAATTTCTAATTATATTAATAATCAATAGGCAAATAAATATCAGAATATAAATTACTAACGCTTAAGAATACATATAAAAAAAGTTGTACAATAAGCTTACTTGAATCCTGTTGATTGGTAAGTCTTCGAATAAATAATCAGAATTTCTTTAATTTTCTTGAAGCATCTTCTCCAATTCGGACGTTTTTTACCAATTAGATTTCCAAATCGAAATCGTCTGAACTGATTAAAATACAGATAAACTTTAGTGCTTACCATTGGTGAGAAAATTCGAGTCCTCCATATTTGAGGTTAAAAAATTAAGCGAAGGACCATTTTAAAGGTGCAAATGTTGTACATTAATGAGCCAAAAAATAATATTTGAACAAAAAAATGTTGTGGATCACAGATCTGGAAAAATGATTGAAGTTAAAGAAATTGGATGGCTTTTAAAGACAGTAAACTCAGCCGTTTTGGATTGATCTTTGAGTTAATTTTAAGCTTTGAGTTAATATTATGCACTAAATACTCTTCAAGAATTGTGCTTTATGCGTACGGGGGCACATTTTTCAAATTTTTTATTAAATTTAAAAGTTGCAGTTGGTTATATTTGCGATATTTATTTAGCCCCATTCATTTATATTTTTGCAGAAAAGTATATAATTAGTGAATTCACTTCTGTCGAACCAAACTGTAAGTTGTAAATAAATATCCATCGTTTTGTAATTGTTATAAACAAATTAATGCACATAACTGTTAACTGCTGCAAATTGGGAATTCGAATATATTACTTACATAGATTTTCTTTAAAAATGTAAATATTCAATTTTCAATTGCACACAGCCACCGAAAAACAATAATAGTTAATAATTTAAACAATTTTTATAAACAAATTCACTTATTTGGCCCTTATATATATATTAATAAAAATTTTCTTTTCTGCGGAATCATTTCTTTTCATGTGAAGAACAAAAATGGTACACAATACAGTACAACCAATGGCAGTGACACTATGTTAACTTAATTTGTTTATGGAAATAAACATATTTTCTATGCATACAAGTGCCAAATAAGTGAATTTGTTTATAAACATGGAAACAAATGATTTCGTAGAAAAGACAAATTTTTTATGTAAATAAGGTACAAATGAGTTACTTTGTTGATAAAAATTATTTTATTAATTAACTATTATAAAATGTTGGTGCTTCTTTGCAATTGAGAATTGATTCTTTACATTTTTTCTTTAAAATCTATGTAAGTAATACATTCGAATTGCGAATTTGCAGCAGTTAACAGTTATCTGCATTAATTTGTTTATAACAATTAACAATATGTGGGATATTTATTTAAAAGTCACAGTTTTGTTCAACAAAAATAAATTTACTAATTACGTACCTTTTTCAAAAATATCAATGTATGGGGCTGAGTAAATATTGCAAATATAACCGATTGCAACTTGCAGGTTGAATAACAAATTCAAAAAACTTGCACCCGTACGTTAAATCACGATTCTTCACAAGCATTTAAAAAATAGCCAGATTTTAATTTTTTAATTTAAAAATTTAAAATTTTTTTCTGCATTGTCTTATGGGTGGCTATAACATATATTTCGATAATCAAAATCGTTTAAGTGATTTTCAACAAAAATGACTTTTTTGATTTTGCTTTACTCCTCCCTAACTCACCTTAAAATAAAATTTTTGAGTTATCCTTTTGCGGAATTTTATGTCACAAGTAGGCAATATAAACTTGATACGTGCTGGGGCAACTTTCCACGCTTTAAGATTTAGGATCAAGAATTTGGAATCAAGGCCAAGGCAAGCAATGCCCTTTTCGAGTTTTATGTAATTTTCAAAAAATTCAATTTCCTGGGTACGAAACCAAGTCTGTAGCTTATTCTGTAAGTTTCTATTATAGGTCAAAGTTTCTATAAAAGTACCGCCAGTAGATTTTTTTAATACTACAATACTGAGTAGACGTACATTATATAAATATTAAGACAGTAGAGCATTTATTGGTAACAATAATTCTATTTGCACGGCGGTAGCTTCAGCCATGTAAGCAGAAATTTTTATGTTCGAGAACCAAGCAGTGACATTGGCTATAATTAGAGCACTTCTGATAAGCGGTCGAGTGTAGCAATTTCTGCCTTCGGGACAAAAACTGCCACGGTGGAAAAAGGCTCATTGTGAAACAAATTATTCGTTGATACAATAATCAGTATGTTCTCAAAGTTAAAAAGATAAGCATAATGTATTATCTGTTTTTATCCTGGACGGTTATTCTCAACTCCATTGGTAAATATAATAATAATAATAATAATAATAATAATAACTAATTTTAAGTAAACTTTCTTTTATTTAAAAAACTAAAAATGGCATTGTTGCAAACGTATTTCTAAAGTCATTTAGTTTTTAATTTTTTGTTAATCAATCCGAAATGTTATAAAATCAGTTGTGTATGAAAAAAGTTATAAATCACCGAAATGGATGCTAGCTGAGAAATAATGTCCTATATATTGAGGGACATCTAGTTTTTAATTTTCGATCATTAGAAGTTTGATTTTTAATTGTAATTATCAATACTTTAAATTTAGAAGAGTTTCATAGTTACAAATTTAATATTTTAAGATATTTTCACGCTAGAAAGTTTGATTTTTTTTGTTTTGAGCAAACATTTTTTTTTTTATTTCTTATAAATATCGATATCAAATTATCAAATAATTAACAGCTGACGTTTATTTTATTATGAATATTTTTATTGAACGAATATTTAAAACCGATGATACATCAAAACACGACTGTGGTCTTTAAAAAGAATATAATATTATGTTTCTTGTTCTAGAGTTGAGTTCACAATTCGATTGTTTGCCTGATGGCGAACCTATTTTTTGGATTCCTGGCGCCAGAAATTCTGCATCTCCTTCTTCTGGCAGACACTCTTCAGTAACGAATCTTCCTCTTGCCATGCATAATTCTCCTGCCAGGTCTCCTTCTGCTGACGAGCCCCCTGTGCGTATTAGGCCAAGGTCTCCGCCTTCCTGGCGTTATCATCCAATGTTACTTGGAGTTGTACTTGAGAACCTTGCATCTCTTCGACTTATCCACAAAAAGAATCCGAAGTGTATATTTAGGTTTCAAAGATACATTTTTCCTGTCGATAAACCAATTAAATTGAGAAAATATAAGGATACCCCAAATCAGATGCCAACCGACAAAACAATTGTATTACTGGCTTCCAATGGCGACATCTTTGCAATTTTAACAAAAGAAAGACAAAGAGAAACAGTTATTCGTGGAATATATAAATCTCTTGGAGCCCGGGAAAAGCGGGCGAAAATAAACATGTACAACGGCGCGGTTGAGGAATTGACTCCACAAGAAATCGCGGACTGTCCGTTAGGCTCCTCAGCAGCAATCGCAAAAAGCTTTAGACTGGAACGTGTATGAAATTGCAATTCTTTACCGTGTTAGTTCGGTTTATAAAATCTACCGGTACATTCTGTCATTTTAAACTTAAATAAAACAATTTCATTAAAATATAATTAATGCAAAATATTTAAAAATCGAAAATGGTTATGTTTTACGATATTAAATCACCTTCTTTTCAAAGCTCCTCCGGCTTTAACGAATACATTTACGTGACTTGTGAAACTATATTATAAACTGCACTATACTACAGTTTCAGCTAATTTGACCGGGACCATATTTTCCATAGATATATGCTGGGACCGAATGGCTGGAATGGTGACTACTCTCAGAATGCTCTAGTGGTTTATTACTTCTAGCTGATCTCGATATTCTTGGCATGAAGACGACGATTCATGGTTGCTGCATCGTCCCATTCCAGTTTCAGTTTCCAGAGATCTTAGAAATTAATCATTTCCAACATGATGATTGGAGCCAAGAGTCCTAAAGGATCGTACAGTTGAGCAATCTGCGACATCATAGTGCTCTTCGAAATGGATTTCTATTTCAGATCCATGTTTACGTCAAAGCTTTCGTGGTCAAGTCCTGGCATATGTGCTGTTGATCTAAATTTTAAGAATCCCATAACTCCTTGATAAGTCTTGAGTCTTTGACAATCCACTTGCCGAAAAGTAGAACTTCCTTTTGCGTCAGTACTAAGAGATCTTCTCTTAGATCTCTAGTCTATTTTACAGTGTTGCCTTCTGTTAGTATATAATATATATAGAAACCATTTCTCAGTAATTTATCTTCTCTGGTATATTTGCACCCAGAACACTGAGTCTATTTGTACTGTGGAAGTTTTTGCCACGGTAACAGAAATTGTTATTACGCTCGGGATCCAATCAGTGACGTTGGTTATAATCAGAATACTTCTGATTAATGGTGGAGCGTAGCAGTTTCTGCTTAATAATATCCAAAGTATCATTCCAAAGAAGAAAAAAATTGTATTAGCGACGTCCGATGGTGACGTATTTTCAATATTAGTAAAAGCAAACAACAAAGAAGCAGTTCTTCGTAGAATATATAAAACTCTTTGGGTCCGGAAGAAGCTGGTAAAAATAAACATGCACAGCAGCGCGGTTAATGAAATGACTTTATAAGAAATCGCGGAATCTCCGTGAGGTACTACAGCAAAAAAAATCGCAAAAAGTTATATACTAGAACGTGTGTAAAACACAATTCTTTACGCTGTTAATTCATTTCAAAAAAACTGCGCGCCAGGACACATTATTTTTCTTTTAAAATTAAATGAAATAATTTAAATAAATCATTATAATGTAATTAAAACATTAAAAAGGTGACAGCTGTTATGTTTTGTAATATTGCATAACCTTATTTTAAAAGCTCCTTCGGTTTTAACGAATACATTTAAATCACTTGTGGAGCACTTCGAGATCGATTTAACTGTTTCAAAAATGCGAAATTTTCTATATTATTTTCAGTTTAGTTGTATCAAATATATGTTTTAATATTCTGTGTACCTCTAATTGGGACTGCTTATTTAAATATTGTGAAATAAAGAGCAAATTTCATTTATATTCTTACCTTATTTCAGTACCCTATGGAATGTATGAAGAACAACTATTGCTAGTTAATTATAGAATTTTTCTTTCTACCTATGCCATTTTGCTGAGTTTTAGCTCTTTTATTCCGATAAGAGACATTTGTTCCAATATAATTTAGATAGATTTTTGCACAAATTTGATACTTTCTTAATAGGAGTACCGCTTTTTTATTTTGGGGGGGGGGGCAAAAGGAAAAATTTAATATTTTCGTTTAGGAGGCTTAAGTGTAAAAAGAAGAACTTAATCTTTTATTCTGGTTAAAGGAATAAACCCAAGATTTATTTATTTCTTGACACAATGCTTAAGGAAAGTGTCCAAAGGCATGGTCGTGAAAAATATTAAAATAATGGTAGAGAATATTTTTAATAGAATTCTCATAATTAAATATCGCTGAGAAAAATCGAATATTTTAAAGAAAACACTCCTCGCTGACTTTCATAATTAAAAAACGAAACTCCTACTTTTTGAACTAAGAGCTCTTGAGCCCTTGAAATGCAAATTTAGTAGACTAAAAAGAATTAATAATTGACAGCCTTGAATTTGAAATTTTTTGATAAAAACGTTTTAAGTGGATCGACTGTAAATAGATGTAAATAATGTCATGATTATTTAAATGAATTGCAGTTCGAGTACAAATAATTGAAAAATGTTTCTTTTTGAAAGACGATTCTAATCTGATGCTCAAAGTTAAAGAATGTAGATGCAGATTTTTATTTTCAAAATTGATCTGTTTGAATGAGAAAATGTCATGAAAATAATTTCAAATCAATAGATACATAATTAAATGGTTTAATTCATTTTCAAATACTATCCCAATGTTATTTCAGTTAGGACTGACTGTCGCTAATTGGCTCCGCCATTTATCTAACACTTTCCCCGCATATATAGACATGCTGTGTAGCTTAGCAGCAAAGGCGCGTAATATGCAGTATACGTACATGATGTAAACAGTGTACAGTATGCATCAGGATGATTTTTTAAAGAATTTTATGCAATTAGGATAAGAAGAATTGTGAGGTACATAGTTAATGATATTTTTTTGTTAAATATAGAAGTAGTTGAAGAATACCTTCTTTAAGTTGGTGTGCGAGTTATGAGAAATGCTGCTAACCTCAAAACGCGCTGTATGTTTGAAAATTATTTTCCATCAACATTTCCAAATGGATATCTAAACTTCCTACAAGACGTCGTGAATTGTATTTATTTAATAAAAAGAAAAATGATGAGGATTTTTTTTTCATTCATTTATTTTCAAATTTATTTAAATAAAGTAAAGATCCCCCGAGTATGTGGGTTTGTTAATTTATTTTTCTAATTTGTTAAAATAAGGTGAAATGCCCCCAGGCATGTGTCCACCGGGTATATGATTTCATAGCTTCTGGTTTATTGGCGAACTTGCAACAATGAATGGCGGCATCCGGCTAGGTTGCCAAACTATCCCTGGACCCTTTGTAGGACAAGGGTTTTCCAGCTGCTCGACCACGCTCCTTATTGGGACCCTGCGCCATCGGCGGACTCGACGTCCACCCTCTCCAACCTATACTACTAGATGTTGTAAGTTGGCTATAAATACTCCCTATTTTAACTTGGATCTCACGAGTAACGTACGAACAAGGATTGCTTCGACCATGTTTATCGGGAAAATAACATATACGGAATTATCAAAACACATTTAAAAAAATATATATAGGAAAGCAGCCGGCCCTGATTCAATCTCAAATTTAGTCCTCAAAAAGCTTCCTGCCTCTTGCCTAACTCTCCTTACACTCATCTGCAATGCCTGTATTCAACTAAGCTACTTTCCTAAAACTTGGAAAATGGCTCATATTCTAGTTTTTTTAGAAAAAAGGCAAGGATCCATATAATCCTAGCAGCTACTGGCCCATTGGTCTTCTTAATACAATGAGCAAAATTTTTGAAGAATTAATAATAACTCGCGTAAACTATCACCTTGAGGAAAACAGCATCCCTAAACCACAACAAGACGGTTTTAGAAAAGGTTACTCTACACAGAACATGATGTTCAAGCTTACCGAAGCCATTAGCTTAATTTGCAATCAAAGGAAACATACTGGAGCTGCTTTCCTCGATGTAGGAAAAGCTTTTGATAGTGTCTGGCATGTAAGACTGATCAGAAAATTAATAAATTATAATTTCCCAAGATGACTCATCCGCTTTATAAACTTTTATCTATCTCACAAACAATTCTCATTCAAAATAGGCCAGATACTTTAAAAGAGATGCCTATCCGAGCGGGGGTGCCCCAAAGCAGCATCTTATTTCTGGTATTCTTTATGTCCCTGAGGTCCTCAAAGTTACAATTTGATTATATGCAGACGACACTGCACTATTCACTTCCTCTTGGTCAGTCCCGAAAATAGTCAGAAAGCCTATCAAAATAGATCCGCCAAAAATGTTCAATGAACCGACAAAATGGAAAAAATCCGTAAAATACCTAGGCGGTCAACTTCATGAACATCTGAATTGGAAGAAGCTATTAATAAAACTAAAGGGAAATCTCTCGGGTTAATCTCGAGTTTAGGCCCTATTATTAATAAATACTCGAGTCTAAACTCTGAATACGGAATCTTAGTTTACTAAATGTTTATCCGACCAATCAAAACCTACGCCTGTACAATTTTGGGTGGTGCGTCCAAAAGTAACATCAATAACATCCAGATTATACCAAACAAATTCCGCAGACGCATCACACAAACCCCTAGATATACCATGAACTCTTTCCTTTAAAAAGAATTTTAATTACCTTATATTTCAGAGTACATCAAAGAAACCACCACTAAATTCTATGAATCAGGATCATCATCACCTTTTAAAAATACTCCTCACTCTGATATCTTCCCACTCTTCTTGTTTATATTTCTTACATAAAATAAATGATCAAATTTTGTGTCCCCTGCATTGGATCTCACGAAAGGGGGTGATGGTTTGGGCCCCCTCTTCGCGACTCCTTTTTTGGATTTCATTCATTTTTTTCACCCTTTATCTCAGTGTCCCAAATACATTTACCTCCAGGGAATTACCTTGTAATAATCATCCTCTCATTATAAAAAATGGGTCTTCCTGTACGATGGACCTCTATCGACACTAGCAGCTAATCCTCTACCTGTGTCTTGTTGTAGACGAATGATTTGATAGGTGTTTAACAAAATAGAAAAATGGTAAAAACTCAACTCATCACAACTTTGAGTCTCTTTAATAGCTTGGGAATGCCATTGAACACAATGCCATGCATGTTGCGAAGAATGTTTAAAACTAAATTACGAAACAGATTTCAGAGTATAGATCAATAAAGATCAATTTATAAAAAAGAAATAAGCTCAACTGTAATCCACAAAAATAAATAAATTACAATCTTTGCAAGATATTATCACGAACAGGTGAATTAATAAACCTAAAATACCATATTCATCATATATCCTATGATTCACGCACCTGTAATTATTAGAGTTGGATGAAGACCAGCTTCTTCTTGGAATTTTTCATGAGCAGCATCTAATTGTAAATGAAAATATTAACTTACTTATGTTGTGGTAATTGTTCATTATTGAGTCAATCTCATTTAAAGCACATTCACGGCACAGCTGATCAATAATAAATATACAATAAACTTGCAGCAATAACTTTCAGAAGCAGATGTTCTTTTCTTAAAAATAAACCATTATAAGTCTGAAAATAACGATGGCGTAAGGTATAAGTGATTTAAACATTTTCTTTCAGCCTTTGCTTCTGGTAATACAACCTTTATTTTTGCCTTTTATTTATTTAGAGTACCTTACGTCGCTTTAGTACTGATACACATGCTTTCCTAATAAAATTGTTGCATGATCAACCAATTTTGAATGTTCTTTTAAAAATGGCTAATCAGTAAACATTCGTTTAATGTTTCACTCTTTACCATGCCTATTTTACTTTGAAGACTAGGTATGACTGATTAGTACGGGCATCACAATAAACCCCAGGAATAAATATTATCTTTAATTTAGGTAAAACCGCTGCAGCACGTTTATCTGAAGAAAGATAAAATTGATCTGACGAAAATATTTATTGTACATATGTGCAGCCTATGTATTCTGTAAGTGTTTTAAACAAAGTTAGACGATTAAAAAAAAGAATACCGCGAGGATATTCAAATTTACGGAGAAAATTTTTTCGGTGAACCTAAGCGCAGCCGTTTGAAATTGCACATGTCAAATAAATATTTTCGTCAAACAAACGTCCTGAGGCGTTTCCATCCAATTTAAAGATAAAATTTATTCCTGAGGTTTATTGTGATTGTGAAATTTCAATCATCGATCAGTGATAAATAGGCTCTAATTTCTTTTGAAGAATTCGTCTCCAGTCTCTCGTCTCTTCAGGAAGTAAATCTGGTTCATAAATGATAATGAAAAACCCTAATATTATTTATTTCCGATTTCGTTGTAGGTTAGGTTCAGAAGTAGCAACCAGAAGTGGTGGAGGAATTTCCGCTTCAGCCTAATGAATAACAATAAAAGCTGAAACAAAAATGAACAAAAGCACGTATTTAAAAATCATGTTTATTCGGTGGAATCTTTTAAGAGAAGAATTATGATGAAAACCCAATTCAGCATTTTTTTCAATTGACACAAATCAGATGTATATTGCTACATTATATTCTTATATTACATTATATTCTTGTGTTGGAAGATTAAGATTTTTTATCGCTATACTAATAATATTATATTATTAATAGTTGCTGCTTTAACTTTCACCTTCGTAGTTAAATGTTCAATTATAAGAGATAAAATAGTTGAATCTTGAATCAAAGAACGTGAAATAAATTTTCTGAAGAGATTATACTTTAATTTTTCACCCACAAAGACGAATTTCCAACAAAATTATCCGATTTTCAACATAAAAAGGATGTGTACCTTGTCTTACTACCTCGGCTGCTTGCCCTTCTACTTATCAGTAATGTTACAATCTGCCAGAGCTGAGAAACCTCGACAACTAATCAGTGACATTGGTTATAATTAGAATGCTTCTCATTAGCGGTCTAGCGTAGCAGTTTCCGCTAGCATTGCAAAAACAGCCACGGTAAAAGAAGACACATTGCCAAATGAATTATCTTTTAACACAATGATCAGTATGTCCTCTAACTTGAAAAGATGAGGATGGCGGTTATCTTCAATTATTTTGGTAAATATAATATTAATAATTATTATTATGGATTATTATATATAATAATAATAATATACCTATAATTTTAAATATTTTTTATTTCCAACAAGAATGTTTGCGATTTAATCTGCATGGAGTAGTTCTCCGCAAGCCTTACTGTGCCCACCAAAATTTAATTGTGCACAGATAATGCCTTTCTAGCTGTGAACATTTCAGTAAATACAAAATTCAAAGCGCACCTAAGGCCCTAATTTTTTTACTTTTTACGGCATTTTTCACATTTACGTTAGTGTAACTTCTTTTAGGAAAATCCAATAGGCCTTTTATTATAGTCTTTATGAAAGCCCTTTCTTATATAATTTAAGACTAATTAAAGATTGTGCAGTGATGTCAATGTGGGCACCTTTGGCTGCTGCGCTTGCGTTAGGGCCGCGCACTGATTATACGCAATTGACTCACAATTAAAAATTGGGATTAAAATCCATTCTTTTCATTTAAATAAGTAATTATTAAAAAACGCACAAAAGTGTACATAAAATATTATTTTTAATAACTTTTTAAAACAAATTTCTTCTAAAATTGGATATTTTGTGAATTTAAGAGGGAGATACGATTCTTGCTTTCTATGCACCTGGGACAGCAGAGCACGAAAACAGCATTATACTGTTAAAATTTGGCCAGACCTAGAGATGTTAAAACCAGGAAAAATGAACGTTTCTCATAAACCACTGGTTGTTTTCCAAAAGAACTTTATACCAGGATTACATATAAAGCTTGGGATCGTAAAAAGTTACATCAAAGCGATCAATAGAAACGGAGAAGCAGGTCTTCTTTTTTTGAAAAGGAAATTCCCTAAGCTTAGTGAGTCAAAAATTAAGCAGGAAGTTTTTCATGGACCACAAATCCGACAACTGATGCTAGATGGTGATTTTGAAAAGATCTTGACTGAACATGAGAGACAAACATGGTTGTCAGTGAAAGCTGTTATAGACAATTTCTTACGAAACAGGAAATCCAGAAACTACAAATGCTTCCAGCAAATAAGGGTGAACATGTCACTGAAAATTTAGATAATGCACTCTCACGTGGACTTCATTAAGATATCGCTAAAATCGAGAAGAGGTACAAACGTAAGTGAAGTGTGAACGTTTTAGCAGTCTACTGCTGGAATCTCATGACTGATGAACCAAATGTTCAGCATCGTCGAGCATGCAAGAGGAACAGTTTCTGATCACAAGCAGCAATTTATCATCATTGTTTAACAAGAGCTAACAACTTGAAGAATAGATATTTTGAAGACGTAGTAGGATAATTCGCTTCAAGTACGTGTAAGCCGTCAAATTGGCAACTCCGTAGAAAGAGACAACTTCTCTGCTATGTATCTTTTGAACGACGATAGCCTGAACCGTATAAGATATTACAGAAACTGATTTGTAATTTTTCAAAACAAATTTTAATCCAAAAAATCTCGAAAACCTGACGTGCTGCAGAGAAATGGAGGCCAAATTCGGTTTCAGCACAAAATACTACTCTGAAAAGGACATATCTCACTCTATCAGCACATAGGTCACATTCTGTTGACCAGTGTAATCAAGATGTTCTCATTGTTAAAATAAATACCTGCCAATAATTTTAGTTTAGTTTTTCATGCCTTGGCAATCAGTTGAAAAGGTGATTAAATCAGTTGTGTATGAAATAATTTATTAATCACTAATATGAATGGAAGCTATAAAATTAATGAAAATTGACGTTCATTTTATTGTAAATATTTACTACGTTCAAAACTCATGATACTTCAAAATACGATTGCGAACTTTCCCCCTTCCTTAGTCGCACTGTTTGGGCGCCTTCGGTCGGTCGCCTTGAGTCTGACAGACACACAATGTCAAATTGCCATAACTTCTATAAACCTTAAAATTAAAAGAGACCTTTTCACCTTTGTCCTTTTTATGGATCTAGAGAGTGAGTTAAAGGAAAAAAAAAGTGTAAAAAATTGTGTTTTATTAGTAGAAAAAAGAGAAATACAAAACCTCCTTTTTTTGATCCGTCAACATAGTGTTTTAAAAATTAAGGCAGAAGCCTTAAATAAAATCAGAAAAAAATTCATCCAGTAAGAAACTTAACTTATAATTAGTGTATAAGATATTAGTCTTCCTCAGATTGGCTGAAGAGAGACAGTTTAGAAAAAGTTGCAGGTTGCTTGTTGGCTCGCATTGAGTTTCACTGATCCTGGGCGCTGCAACAACTCACCGTCACGTCTGAGGAAAGACTAAGTAGGGAAGATCGGTGTGCCTACCCGAATCAGAAAGCTACAGGGAAGGGTTGCGCATAGATTCGCCTTACTTAGGAGGGGGGCGAGTGATGTTAATTTCCTCGCCTGATCTGTCAGATCGTATCGCGACCGACGAAGGGTTACGGAAAATATAATCCTCTGCTTCTTGTTGCAGAGTTAAGTTCACAATTCGATTTTTTGCCAAATGACCACTCAGTTGCTGGTGCTCCTTGTTGCGGACCTTCTACTTCTTCTCCTGCTGACCGACATCCTCCAGAAACTACTCTTTCTCTCGCAATGCCCAATTCTTCTGCCATGTCTTCTCCTCATTCCGAACCTCCTCATCGTGCCAGAAACAGGTCACCTTCTAAGGTGCTTCATCCCTTTGCCTCACTTGGATTTCATCTTAGACACTTTGAATTGTTTCGACTTATCCCCAACAAGAATCCAAACAGAATATTTAAGTTTCGAAAATTCATTTTTCCTCCCGGTAAACCAATTAAATTAAGAGCATATAATGATATCCATAGGAAAATGCCAACCGACGAAAAAATTGTATTAACGGCGTCAAATGGTGACGTGTTTGCAATATTACGAAAAGACAAACACAGAAAATGCATTCTGACTGGAATATATAAACCAATTGGTGTCCGAGAAAAACGGGCGAAAATAAACATGTACAATGGCGTGGTTGATGTATTGAGTTTAAAAGAAATCAAGGAATCTCCGTTAGGTACCTCAAGGGAAATCGAAAAAAATTATAGACTAAAACGTGTGTGACACACAAGTCTTTGCGCTCTTAGTTCGTTTCAAAAATGCAGTCCACTGCACGCTTGGATATATTCTTTACCTCGTAAAATTGAATAAAATAATTTTATTGTATAATTTTAATTCAATCAGAATATTTAACGTCAGATATTGTAAAATAAAGAGCAAATCAAAAGTAGTTTATGTGAGAACGATTTTATCATTTGGAGTAATATTTACCGAACGGAAGGGAGTGGAATTTTTTATTTTCGTGAGAGTACCTTTTATATCGGTGAGGTTTAAGTGCTTTAATGGCGATAAACGCTATTTCGGCCAATACTGTTTTGTTAGTTTTTGCACAAATTAGACTTTCTGCATAAAAGTACGCTTTTTGAATTTTTTAGCTACAAGAAAAGAATCTTTTATTGGTGAAAAATATCATGTAGACCATGAACGCTCGTTCGCAAGCGTCATAGGGAATACTGCAGCAGTTTAAGCTTATTTTTGTGATCAGTTGTTGAATTTTAGATTTTATTCCTAAATTATTTTAAGGAATAAACCCATAGTTTCTTTCTGTCTAAACCGAATTTTAAAAAAAGTGTTTAATAAACTGGTCGTTACATAAATAAAATGTTAAACTACTGCGGTTTTATCTAAGAGATCTTGAAAAAATATATAAGATTTCTTTTGAGAAGAGAAAGAGAAAAAATAAGTCAGTTTTCAAAAAGTTAAAATTTGTCTTTGACTATCATTTATCACGGTACAATAATTATTGCTTGAAAATATTCGTATCATCAATGGAAAGGGCGTAAGAAACTTTTACCTCGGTACTTATACATTCAAGTGCAAAATTTCTGTTTCAATTAATTCCCATCCAATAGCATAAGTAGACATAAAATATGGCGATTAAAGTGTGATAGTTTTGAATGCCGTAACAAAAACATTCAAAACTAATTAAAAATATAAATTTTACGACAGCATATCACAATGTTATTATTCATAATTACTACTCGCATGCAATTGTAATTTATAATATATACAATTTTTGATCAAAACATATTTCGAAGCAAGTTACCTGTTTGCTGCATGTAATTTTTAAAAAATTGCATGTGAAGGAAAATGAAAGTAATATAATATATGTCTGAATAACTTTTGCTTGACGGTTCTTAAAATCTCAATATATTCATTATTCGACATGCAATTGTATATTTCTTTTTAAAAATAACTGCAAGCTTTTTTTATTGAATTTTTCATGACTATTATCAGAACATAAACATAGATTTAAATAATCTTTGAAAATTTTTATGAAATCTGTAATTGTTCCTTTTTCTTTCGCGTTATGTAACAAATGTAATTGTTTTTCAATCATTATCATGGAAATAATTTTCTCAATTTGTCCAGAGGCTCGTAGAAATTTAAATATTTAAAAGTTTTACCCTCTGTTTTACCATTCATTAACAACATTTTTAACTACCAAGATTTTTTAAACTTTTCGAGGAATCATTCTACTCGTTAATTATTGTAGTTAAAGTGTGCTGCCACTTTTATTTTTCAATGAAGTTACACAGAGTGGTCCCAAAATTCAAATTTCGATGTTTGATGCGAGACCCCCTCAATTTGATCCTTTTCCGGAAAAAGAAGTTCCCTATTTTTTGTCTAACATTAACCCGTTCCCCCTAGTCTTTAAAATTATTATTGTTTTTAACTGGGAAAAGCTCGATTCAGAATTTAGAATTTAGAATTTATTTATTAAGTCCCTAGGGCTAAACAGCCCTCTAAGGAACAAATTATACATGTGTTTTACAAAAATAAATGTAACAGCTCTGGTCAAACGACGAATATGACGCTGGTAATAATACTAATTACAGGTGGCTGAAGATAAAATAATATATCATATGATGAATAAAGTAATATATGGTAATATAAGCTACTGGTTGGCATTACAGATATGATTAGAGAACTTAAGACAATTGTTAGATAGCTAGTATAGGCTATGGATCAAATTTTAAGGATTTAATTTTTATAAAAGTAGTAAGTCACAAAACTTCACTAAAGATACAAAATTACCAATTTATAATTTACCAGTGCGAAATTTCAAGAGTAGAATTATCAATGCTAAACAAATAGTTGAAGAATAGCTTTTTAAAGTGAAAAGGCGAAGGTGCATTTCTAATTAATTCAGGTACCTTATTCCAAAGACGCGCTCCCCTCACCATAAAAGATCTTTGCAACTTAAAAGATTTGTGACGTGGAACTGTAAGGACAGTCTTTCTTACACGAAGCCTGGACTGAGCAGGTAAAGGCACATTTCTGTTTTCAAAGAGATCTAGAAGATATTGAGGGGTTTTGTTATAAAAGAGATTGTAAATGAGATTGCCCATAAAAAATTGTCTTCTCTTAGCCACATTAAGAAATCCCGCCTGTTTCCGATATAAGGTAATATGTTCATATTTCGGTATATCATAGATAAAACGTATGCAGGCATTAAGTGCTCGCTCAAGTTTAGAATTCAGTTCATCTGTGATATCATCGTACAAAACACACCCATAATCAAAAAATGGGAGAATAAGACTCTTAACAAGAAGAATCCGAGTTGATAGTGGCAAGGATTCCTTATTCCTTTTAAGCTGTTGGAGAACTCTAAAAGTATTCCTCGAGATTTCAAGAATTTGCTCTTTCCAGGAGAGGGTACGATTAAGGATGTACCCTAAGTCCCTTACCGTATCAACAAAGGCAATGTCAAGGCTATTAACCTTAAGCTGAGGGAAGGATGCTAACGTATCAGAAGACGGGGAACAGGACTGTC